>BSBK01006958.1:885000-980000 GCA_027943335.1 Chamaecyparis obtusa
GTTATCACATTGACAAGGTAATGTATTATTTATCTTTAACACTAAGTGAAGAAGTCAATAGATTTGAAGCATAGGCTTAACTGAGAAAAAGAGAAGAAATTTAGTTTAAGTTGAGTGATGGTAGTGTTGACCGAGCACCAACATAAGCTGAGTAAATTTTAGTATCATCCAAGCATCATTAATTGCTGAGTAACAGAGAATTAACCAAGAGAAGATAGTGTTTTCCAAGTAGAACAGTGAATGAGGTGAAATTGTATCACCTTATTGAAATATATGGGAAATATGAGACCAACTACTAAATCCAAATTCCCAAAGGAGAGATCCAAATTGATCAACCAAAAGGTTAATGCACAATTGAATCAATCTATGAAGAATATGAATGAAGAAGAAGATCTTATATTTTTCTATGAAGAGTATATGTTTTAAATATGAAAATAATTGAAAGACAAGTACTAACCTCAAAATAGGGAAAATCTCAAAAATGTTGATTTTTGGTGTCTGTGTGCAGTTTCAAGCAATTCTGCAACCTATTTCAGACTAGAAATGCCGAGGTGAAGAAAACCTAGAAAAATTTTATCTTTCTAACAACAGGTAATCTTTGACCCCGATAAAAGATCAAAGACCACTTCATGATTTGAAGGTCGACTTTGATTTTATTCACAGATCTTAAAAGTTCACCGAAAAGGGTATCCAAATCCAAGCTCAGATCCATAGTTGTACACCTATACCTACAAGAAAAGAGGTTTTTTGTTGTTTGGATGGGGGGTTTGCTTGGTCAAACCCCAATTTGGAATCAACCTTGAAATTGAATTGAATTTGTAATATAAATAAACAAAGTAAATAAAACAATTCACCTTGCTTATGTTGAAGTCCTTGTAGAGGATTTCAATCCTCAAATCCTGATGAAGGGTGCTCCCCTTAATACCACAAACACATAACAGAAATAGAGAAACAACAAAAATATGCAAGAACAGAAAATTGGCTTCTTATTATCTCCACAAATGTGGAATTACAAACTTTCAAAATTACAATATGCAAAGCCACATGGGCATTCCCTTACAATATTCCGTAGGTCAAAGCCTCGAACTATTACCCAGATCTACTACCCAGAACTATTCTGAACTGCCTAAGACAATAATACAGCCTTCCTTATATAGGCAATTATCCACCGCCTGGGAAGGTTCCAGAATTTTAGCCAATAAGGCCGACCAAACTTAGAATTATTTTATTTTACATTTTATTACATCATAGTCGGCTCAAGATAACCTTTGAAACCCGAACAGAAATTTTGAAGAAAATTATTTTTCGCCATTTCAGGTGGCCCAACTTCCGAAGACCATAAGTCATCACCAGTTGACCCGCTCGGCCACTATAACCCCATTTCAGAAATGCCACAAAGTTCTCTACAGGCTTGACCCACGCAAGCGCCCGTCACCCAAATTTTTGACCTCATCTGGGGCCTCTAAAGCCTTCAAAACTGAGTTCAAAGTTTTTGTACCCTGCTGCCAATACCGAAAATCTTCAATATCTTCAAAACTACACTTGATCTGGCAATGAAACTTTACTGGCAGACTTATATGACCAAAATCAACCTCCAAGAAAGAAATCAGATCATTCTGAGCACATACAAAAATTACCAAAAATAGTAACTTTCCATAAATAGCAGCTCTGCACAAAATAGCCCTTATTGAATACAAAAATAGAAATATTTTTGGGTGATGCAAGATTGCTCTTACACCCAGGATGCTCCTGCATCAGACACCCGGGGTAATTTGAGAAGTGACCGGGTCACGACTCAGGCGTGCAGAGGAAAACCAAGACGGTTAACCTCCTCCTTTGTTAGCCATGATGAATCTTCAAAAGGTCATCCTTTCCATTTGACCAAATATTCTTCATATGTCCTATTCCTTGTGCTTCTGCCGACACGACTGTCCAGTATGTCTTCAATCTCTTTGATATCTGAACTAGTTGCTGGAATACTCCACTGTGCTACTGTGATCTCATCTTCAACACCTCCTTCATGATACTCTGTCAGATCTGAAATGTTAAACACTGGTGAAATATTTAGCTTAGTAGGCAATTCTACCTCATATGCGTTTCCTGAATCATGCTTCTTCAATATCTTACATGGTCCAAACTTCTTCATTTTCAACTTGTTATATGTACCAACTGGAAACCGCTCCTTCCGCAAATGAACCATGACTTCATCACCAACCTGAAATTCCTTATACCTCCTTTTCTCATCTGCCTTAGCCTTATACTGTGTGTTCATCTTGGTAATATGCTTCCTCACCTCCTCATGGATGTTCTTCAAGTGTTCTGCAAAATCCTCAGCTTCAGCACTACTTATTTCTCCTTTATCTATCTTTCTCAATTCAGATGCATTTCTTGGACTACTTCCATATACAATCTGGAATGGTGATTTACCAGTGCTCCTGTTGACAGAATTATTGTATGCAAATTCCGCCTGTGGTAAAATCAAATCCCATCCTGCTGGCTTATCTCCAACCAAACATCTCAGCAAATTCCCCAAACTCCTATTCACCACCTCTGTCTGTCCATCAGTCTGTGGATGATGTGATGAACTAAACTTCAAATTTGTCTTCAACTTCTTCCACAATGTATGCCAAAAATATCCAACAAACTTAGTGTCCCGATCTGAAACTATGGTCTTCGACAAACCATGAAGTCTCACTACTTCTCTGAAAAACAATTCGGCTACATGAATAGCATCATTAGTCTTCTTGCAGGGAATGAAATGTGCCATCTTTGAAAATCTGTCAACCACCACAAAAATTGAATCATGTCCCCGCTGTGTCCTCGGTAAACCAAGAACAAAGTCCATGCTGATATCCTCCCAAGGCTTCTCTGGTATAGGTAATGGCTGATACAACCCTGTATTCTGCTTCACTCCTTTCGCCATCTGACATACTCTGCAACTCTGTACAAACTTCTTCACATCTTGCTGCAACTGTGGCCAATAATAATTCTCACTAACCAAACCAAGGGTTTTGTCACGACCAAAATGTCCAGCCAATCCTCCGCTATGCTTCTCCTTGATGAGATTCTCCCTCATAGAACTTCATAAAATGCACAACTGACTCCCTCTGAATAGCATATCATCCTGGATGATGAAATCCAACCATTTTGTCCTGTCTAGAGTAACAGGTTCTGTACAAGCTTTCCAGGCTTCACCAAAATCAAGATCCTCTGGATACAAATTCTTGAGTTCCTTGAACCCAACCACTTCAATCTGCATTTCTGTCAGCAATAGTTGCCTTCTGCTAAGAGCATCTGCAACCCTATTAGACTTTCCACTCCTGTGTTTCAAAACAAATGTATAACTCTGCAAAAACTCGACCCATTTCAAATGTCTTTAATTCAATTTTCCTTGACTATTCAAATATTGCAAAGCTTGATGATCAGTATACAAAACAAACTCCTTAGGAAGCAGATAATGTCTCCACTTCTTTAATGCCTGAACTATAGCATAAAATTCCTGATCATAAACAGAATATTTTCTCTTGGCATCATTTAACTTCTCACTGAAATAAGCAACAGGTTTACCTTCTTGGCTCATAACAGCTCCTATTGCAGTACCACTAGCATCACAATCTACTTGAAACACCTTATTAAAATTTGGAAGTGCTAAAACAGGTTGTTCTATAACTTTTTGTTTCAATAATTGAAAACTCTTTTCTGCTCCTTTAGTCCAATTAAACTCTTTTCTATCCCCTCTCATTGTTTCAGTCAAGGGTCCACAAATACTGCTAAAATTTCTGATAAACTTTCTATAAAAGCTAGCTAGACCATGAAAAGATCTTACCTCAGTAGCACTCCTTGGAGTAGGCCATTCAAGGATAGCCTGTACCTTCTCTGGGTCCATTTTTAGACCTTCTGCTGAAACTACAAATCCCAAATACACTAACTCTTTCTTCACAAAACTGCACTTCTTCAAATTAATCAACAATTTCTCTTCTCTCAACTTCTCAAATACCATACGACTATGCATCATATGCTCATCCAATGTCTTACTAAAGATTAAAATATCATCTAAGTAAACAATGGCAAACTTACCCAGAAATTCTTTTAGAACCTCATTCATGAGCCGCATGAAAGTGCTCGGTGCATTGGTTAGCCCAAAAGGCATGACTAACCACTCATACAGTCCTTCCTTTGTCTTGAAGGCATTCTTCCATTCATCTCCTTCTCTGATCCGAATCTGATGATATCCACTCTTCAGATCTATCTTTGAGAAATACACAGCTCCACTCAAACAGTCCATAATATCATTCATTCATGGCAATGGAAACCTGTACTTGATTGTGATCTTGTTTATTGCCCTAGAATCTGTACACATCCTCCATTCTCCATTCTTCTTTAGCGCTAATACCGCTGGTACAGCACAGGGACTCAGACTCTCACGGATCAAACCTTTCTGTAACAGTTCATGTACTTGTCTGTTCAACTCCTCACTTTCTGCAGGTGTCATTCTGTGTGCTGCCTTATTCGGAAAACTCGCTCCTGGGATCAAGTCCATCTGATGACTGATCTTCCTGACTGGTGGTAATCCATCAGGCACGTTATCGAATATAATATCCTGGAACTCATTCAACAAATCTGCAACTTCTATAGGAACATCTTCTACTTCCTCTTTACCAGCTTTTGGAATTAAAGCAAAACATACATGCTCATGCCTCATACCATCTAGGAATTTCCTTCCATCAACAAATGTTATTCTTGCATTACCACATACCTTTTCTTCGGTCTCCTTCAATGGTTTTAGCTTATGCCGCACTCCATCCTTTGTCAGGGAATAGGTATTCGCATGACCATCATGTACAGCACATCTGTCAAACTGCCATGGTCTACCCAACAACATATGACATGCATCCATAGATATGATATCACACAATACCTCATCTTGGTATCCGCCAATCTTGAACTTCACTAGGCATTGTTCATTGACCATGACCTTGTGGTCATCCTGTACCCAGGCAATCCGATATGGATGTGGGTGTTTCTGTCTCTTGAGCTTCAACTTTGTCACCATCTCTTCTGACACCAAATTGTCAGTGCTTCCACTATCAATAATCACATCACAACATTTACCTTCACACTTGCACCTAGTGCGAAACAGGCTCCTCCTTTGCTCAGGTTCATTCTCACCACTCAACACGACTCTTCTGTTAATCAACGTTTCTCCTCTTTCAGCATCTTCAGAATTTGATGATCTGGCATCTTCATCTACATGTGCAACTCTAGCCTGGCCTTCATTTCTCTTGTCTATTCTGCCTTGGCGCTGAGGACATTCAAATGCCCTATGACCTTCTTCTCCACAGTGAAAACATGTTCCACGGAAGCCACCTCTTCCAGATCCTTGTCCTCTTCCTCTTCCTCTCTGATCTCTATTATTCTGATCCTGGAAGTGATTGGAATTATTTCCTCGCTGATTTTGACTGCTACTGGCCTCATCCTTCTTTTTCAGATCTTCATTTCAGCCACCATATGACCGTCCACCAGATCATCCACTGCGACCTCTTCCGTTTTGTCTGCTCTCAAACTTCTTGTTCAGCTTTTCCTCTACTTTTAGGGCAAACTGGTATGCCTCTTCAATATTGTTCATTCGAACCAGATTCAGCTCCTCCTGAATGCTTGGCCTTAACCCATTAAGGTATCGGGCAACTTTCTCTTTATCAGCTTCTGCATGGCCTGTTCTGATGAGAAGTCGATAGAACTCCTCTGTATACTCCTGAACAGATCTTCTTGCTTGCTTCAAACTCTGCATTTTCTTCAGTAGGTCAAGCTCATAATCAACAGGAATGAACTGTCGCTTCAATTTATCCACCATCCGATCCCATCTCGTGATTTTCTCCTTTCCCCTTCTATTTCGCTCCAACTGAATCTCTTGCCACCATATCTTCGCATGACCTTTCATTCTGGCCTTCGCAAATTTGACCCTATCAGGATCCTCAACATCTTCATACTCAAAATATTCTTCACATTCATTGATCCAGTCGATCAATTCCTCTGGGTTAAGATTTCTAGAAAATGTAGGAACCTCAATCTTAGGTCTTTTCCCAATCTTGGAAATCGCTCGAAAAAGTCTTTCTTCCTCCTGGTTCACAATTTCAATTTCTCCTTCTTGATATTCTTCTTCGGCTTCATCCTCAATTTCGTCTCTGACATTAAGATTCATTCCTCTGCAAATCTCTTCTTGCAATGCTCGCACTTGTCTCTGCAGCTCTCTAACCTCAGGTGTCACAGCACCAGCTCTTCTGCCACGTTCTCTTCGTGGAGGCATTTTTGCGATGCGTGTTGAAACCCTTACCACGGTCCTGGTGCAAACTGCCTCACAGTCGGTGATCTGTTTACACACTCAAGAAAACCTGCTCTGATACCACTTGATGAAGGGTGCTCCCCTTAATACCACAAACACATAACAGAAATAGAGAAACAACAACAATATGCAAGAACAGAAAAATTGGCTTCTTATTATCTCCACAAATGTGGAATTACAAACTTTCAGAATTACAATATGCAAAGCCACATGGGCATTCCCTTACAATATTTCGTAGGTCAAAGCCTCGAACTATTACCCAGATCTACTACCCAGAACTATTCTGAACTGCCTAAGACAATAATACAACCTTCCTTATATAGGCAATTATCCACCGCCTGGGAAGGTTTCAGAATTTTAGCCAATAAGGCCGACCAAACTTAGAATTATTTTATTTTACATTTTATTACATCATAGTCGGCTCAAGATAACCTTTGAAACCCGAACAAAAATTTTGAAGAAAATTATTTTTCGCCATTTCAGGTGGCCCAACTTTCGAAGACCATAAGTCATCACCAGTTGACCCGCTCGGCCACTATAACCCCATTTCGGAAATGCCACGAAGTGCTCTACAGGCTTGACCCACGCAAGTGCCCGTCACCCAAATTTTTGACCTCATCCGGGGCCTCTAAAGCCTTCAAAACTGAGTTTGAAGTTTCTGTACCCTGCTGCCAATACCGAAAATCTTCAATATCTTCAAAACTACACTTGATCTGGCAATGAAACTTTACTGGCAGACTTATATGACCAAAATCAACCTCCAAGAAAGAAATCAGATCATTCTGAGCACATACAAAAATTACCAAAAATAGTAACTTTCCATAAATAGCAGCTCTGCACAAAATAGCCCTTATTGAATACAAAAACAAAAATATTTTTGGGTGATGCAAGATTGCTCTTACACCCAGGATGCTTTTGCATCAAATCCACAAGTAGGGATGCTCCAATGAATGTAGAAGTATGTAGGATGTCTCAAATCAATGGTATTTGATCTTCAACACCAATCTTGAATGGATCTCTTCATAGACTTGGATGAATGTAGAAGGATGGATCTTCAAGGGGGCTCCAAAGAGATTGAATCCTAACAATGGATCTCCTTGATGAATTCTTGAATGCTTGAATGGATGCTTAGGCTTGAGGATGAATGAATTATTGCTTGCTTTCCTTCTCCTTCTTGCTTGCTTGATTGCACTTGAGAGCTTGAGAGATGAGATGTGAATAATGGATGAGAAAATGAGAGAGGAAGGCCTCCTTTTATAGTTAGCTAGGGCACAAACCTCTAGAGAAGGCCGTAATTTAAGGATTTACCATTTTGAAACCTGAAATGGCTGACCCAGAAGTGGGAAAACAAATATTTTTGAAACCCGACATCTGAAAATCATGGGATCCTAAAATTTGAACCCTAGGTTAAAGATGAGGTAGACCCCACCCTAGGTTAGGGTCAAGGTCATCCCTGACCTAGGTCAAGGTCTAGGTCGTCATTGAGCCTCAACGTCTTCTTTGACCTTGAGGTAGAAAAACCCAGGACCTCAATCGAGAATGCTAGGAAATGCAAAAAAAAGGTGAAAATAGGAGCAAAGAACAATAGAACAGGGGGGAAATCTAGATCTATGAAAAGACCCAATCAAGGTGCTTAACATGACCTCAGACCACTCACTCAAAGGGTTAAATGCTCTTAACATGGAAGTGCTTCCATTTTAAGATGATACATTAAGCCCCCACTTTAGCAAGAGTATGGACTTGATGCAAACTGTTGGTAAAGTAGATCATAATGAAAAGATAATCTTAGTGTAATCAAAGGGACAAAGAGAAATTTCAAGCCCCCAGGGACTCAAGTATTCATCAACTCCAAGATCACAAATAAGAGAGACATCTCTAGAGAGAGAGAGAGAGAGTGAGAGTGTGATTATCTCGCCCAATGAGAACTTATGTCCCATTGTGAACCACACAAGGAAATGATGCTATTGGAAAGATGGAATTGAACCACCTAGTGGATGTGGCTACTCACTAGTCAACCCATCAAGGATTCACCCTTAGGAATATTCTATTCCATAAGAGCAGAATGAAAAGAAAAAAGAGATCTAGTCTTAAGGACACCTTCGACCTTAAGGGATCAAATATTTGAAACTAACGGGATCAAGAGATCCTAATATATAAATCCATTCTTTAAGAATTAGTCACTAATCCAAAAAGGGAGAAAAGTATCTTGAAAAACAATATATGCGTATCGAGAAGTGTGTGTATGCAGCAGGTGAGCAGAGCATATGCCCCCATGTTAAAGTCATTGCTAACACTTTAACAAGAGCAATGGCTTTCACAGAAACATAAAAAACTCCACTGATTACATTTCCACTACGATATGCTCCCAGATGAAGACAAATCAAGCGAAATGCCACATAAACATACAGAGAACACAGAAGGGATCTACCTACCACAAGGTCAGTATGATCATAAGATAATATATATATGATATTATTACAAATGAATTGACATCATTCCCCAAAGAAAGTAGAACTACAATCACAAAGGAAGAAAGATCACATAAGATATATGAAGAAGAATCTTTTCAGACCATGACATGGAGACCAAAAAGAATCAGTGCTACCACGCCTTGAATCCAAGCAAGTTACACAAGGAAACATGCGTGAACAATAGAACATTTACAACATAACATGAAACAACATATAGAAGAATAGAGATACATATAGAGAAAATGTACAATAGGTTCGATTCCTTTATCACCTTGTGCCAACAAAGTAACAAGGGTCATATAAAATAATCCAACAACATTTAGCAAACACATCACGAGAGAAGCATAGTACAATAGGAAAACACACAACATAGCTACAATAAAGGAGAAGCTGATCAAGTGTGCCACCTAATCTCCCCATATTTTTGTATATCATTTAGGGAAGGTGGGTAACTCACAAGAGGGACAACATCCAACATAGTAGGAATGATAGCCAGTTCCAAACAAGGATCCTCTTGAGAATCATCATGTTTGATACTAGGTGTAAGAATTAATTGTGATGAGAGAATATTAGGTAAATCAATGTCAATGTCAATAGTCTCATATTCATCATTAACATCATCAGCATCATCAAGAGTATCTTGTTCATCCAAATTAATCAAAATAGGATCTAAGATATGAATAGAATCATCATAATCATGTATCTTAACATCATTATTAGTAACAACATCATGCATAGTCTTATCCGAAGAAGGTAGAGATCTTTGAAGAATAGAATTATGAGCTTTAGCATGAGCATGATGCTTCTTACAACATTCATTAGTGGATCAATTCCATTTTTCTTTACTTGAAATAGGTTGAGAACTAGGAGGAACAACTATAGGATCCTTCACAGGTTCTTTAGGAAGATAAATCAGATTATCAACAATAGTAGGAACTTGATTAACAGAATTAGAAGCCATATTTAAAGGAGGTATGGAAGGTGTAGGCAAAAGACCATGAATACGATCCATAGGAGGTACACTTAATTCAAGAATCTTATGATGCTTATAAGCTTGATATGAATGAAAAAGATTATCAGGTCGAGGAGGACATGAATTAGGTAATGAAGGCCAAAAGAAATCAAGAGCAGCACAATCTCTAGGCCTAGAAGGTTGATATAAACTATGATTAATCTTCTTCACTTCATCATGAAAAAATTTAAGACATTTATGGATAGGTGAAGCAATAGCATACATGGCTTTTAACCATGGTAAACCAAGCTTAACTTGAAATTGATCATAAGTAGGAACAACAACAAAGGTAGTGTTCACAATTTTTCCACAAAGTTCAACCGGAAAGTTAATAGAACCAAATGATGGATAAAGAAAACCATTACAAGTTTGAATCCACACATCTAATGTATCATAAGAATCACATTGCAAGTTTTTAATAAAAAGATTTTCTTCAATAATAACATTGACTAAAGATGTAGGATCAACAAGACAACCAAGAGTAGGTATCTAGGAAATCCTAGCATAAATGTAAAGGAGACCATCAGGAGCTTTAATAGTCTCAGAATCATCAAAGGTAATCAAAATTTCCCAAGGTCTTTTATGCTTAGGTTGTTGTCAAGGTTTAGGTTGAAGTTAAGTTTGAACTTGAGGTTGAATCTAAGATTAAGGTTGAGGTGGAGATACAAATTGACCAACATGCTCCACTTGATTAACAACATGATTGAGATCATCCATCTTTGAATCATAGTCAATTTCCATTGAAGATGGCTGAGCAATGGTATTAGTATCATCCATAGGTAAAGGATTCGTATAGATTTGAAGGTTTTGATTAGGAGGAGAGACAGATTTTTCCCACTACCATCAAGATTATCCACAGATAAGGCATTAGAATCAATTAAATCTTGAACCTTATGTTTTAAAGAATAAAAATTCTCAATATCATGATCATTTTGATGGTGATATTCACAAAAATCTTTAGGATCAAAAGATTTAGATGCAATTGTAGCAAGTAAAAGAGGTCGAATAGGAGGTAAAGTAATCATATTAGTAGTTAACAACCTATTCATAATAGAATGTAAAGATTCAGAAAGAGGAGTAAACATATGATTTAATCAAAAAGTAGTGGATGTAGAAGTGGCATCGTGAGATGCAACAACAACTTGATCAGCAACTGTATTCAATTGTTTGTTTATCTTGACATAGTTGTTGAATTTTTGAAATTTTTTGGGATTAGGAGAAGCATCACTCTTATCAACTGGAACAAGAACCATTGGAGTGTTTCTCTCAAATTGACTCACTTGCAATTGATAATGATGAAGTGCTACACAAAGTTGTTGAAAAGAGGTAAATTTAGTAAGCAAAATCTTATCTCTAATATCCTTTTGCAAATTTGAAATAAACATACGTTGAATATCAATATCAAGAATAGGATAGAAAATCTAAGAAAGCAAATGCTTAAATCTATAAATAAATTTAGTTAATTTTTCCTTAGTACTTTGTTTAAAATGCATCAAATTAGTCAAAGACACTTGTGGGCCGATGTTGTTTTGAAATTGTTGAATAAAGGCATTAGCAAGTTGAGGAAAGGAATCAATAGAATAAGGAAGCAAGGAACAATACCATTGTAAGGCCTTGTCATGGAAAGTTCTAGCAAATAGTTTGGCTAAAATCCTATGGTCATGAGCATAATCACTACAAAGGATTTGGAATGTTTTAACATGATAAATGGGGTCTCCTTTTCTATTGTAATTCTCAAGGTGAGGCATATCAACTTGCTGAGGAATAGGAGTACGAATGATATCTCGAGACAAAGGGCTTCCCATGTCACATGTAGGAACACAACTTATTTTGAGTTAAGGACACAAGTTGTTGTTGTAAGGATGAACCAGTTTGAGCCAAACTAATGATTGTTGAATCATTAGAGGAAATAGGAGGGATAGCAACATTAGAAACACTAGGTAAAGTGTAAGAAGTTGCAGGAATAGAAGACACAACTGGAGGAACACTAGGAACTATAGTTGAAAGCGTATTTAAATAATTAAAAGGAACATTATGATATGAAGGTTGTGATGTAGAAAGGGACATAGGAGGAACACTCATAGGAACAGAGGGAGCCGTAACAGTCACCAAAGGAGGAGTATAGGTAGTAATACTAGGTAAAGGAATAGAAGAAGGGTCGACACTAGGAATAGGAGGAATCAACAATAAATCTTGAGCTTCTTGAGCTAAAGGTTTAACATTTGAATGCACAAGGTGAGTAATACCACGCAAGAGGTTAATACCTTGATCACTATCATGAAGGAATTTCTTAAGAGCATCTATAGGTTGAATAAAATCTTGATTATGGTTTTCTTGAAGAAGACAATTACCCATTTTATCAAGTTCAATGGAAAGTTTTTGGACTTGTTCAGGAGGAACTCTTAAAGCATCATCCTCATCATGAGATAAGTGAGAAGAGTTTTGCTCCATAATAGGATTGGAATCATGAAGATTTAAATTATCATCTGGGATCCTAAGGAAATGAGAAGAAGATTCAGGATCAAAGGCACCCATGATTCTACAACTTCATCTAACCAAAATGCTATAAGTAGGACTAAAGGTAGTAAAGCTCATAAACCAATGCAATTAAAATGAACTAAATTAACACAAAATATTTTGATTTTATATGAGATGCACACACATAAAAGGAATCTAATACATGCAAGATCTAACACCATAAAACATAATAAAGCATCTAATTCCACAAAAGAAAGGAGAGTAAGTATGTCGGGTTCACCAAAATGAATGATGTTAAATTGTATCACCTTATTGAAATATATGGGAAATATGAGATCAACTACTAAATCCAAATTCCCAAAGGAGAGATCCAAATTGATCAACCAGAAGGTTACTACACAATTGAATCAATCTATGAAGAATATGAATGAAGAAGATCTTATATTTTTCTATGAAGAGTATATGTTTTAAATCTAAAAATAATTGAAAGACAAGTACTAGCCTCAAAGTAGGGAAAATCTCAAAAATGTTGATTTCTGGTGTCTGTGTGCAGTTTCAAGCAATTCTGCAACCTGTTTCAGACTGGAAATGTCAAGGTAAAGAAAACCCAAAAAAAATTTATCTTTCTAACAGCAGGTAGTCTTTGACCCCGATAAAAGGTCAAAGACTACCATGGGATTTTGAAGGTCAACTTTGATTTTGTTCATTGATCTCGAAAGTTCACCAAAAAGGGTATCCAAATCCAAGCTCAGATCCATAGTTCTGCACCTGTACCTACAAGAAAAAGATGAGTTTTTTTGTTTGGATGGGGGGTTTTCCTTGGTCAAACCCCAATTTGGAATCAACCTTGAAATTGAATTGAATTTGTAATATGCATAAACAAATTAAATGAAACAATTCACCTTGCTTATGTTGAAGTCCTTGTAGAGGATTTGAATCCTCAAATCCACAAGTAGGGATGCTCCAATGAATTTAGAAGTATGTAGGATGTCTCAAATCAATGGCATTTGATCTTCAACACCAATCTTGAATGGATCTTTACATAGACTTGGATGAATGTAGAAGGATGGATCTTCAAGGGGGCTCTAAAGAGATTGAATCCTTCAATGGCTAACAATGGATCTCCTTGATGAATTCTTGAATGCTTGAATGGATGCTTAGGCTTGAGGATGAATGAATGCTTTCTTTCTTTCCTTCTCCTTCTTGCTTATTTGATTGCACTTGAGAGCTTGAGAGATGAGATGTGAATAATGGATGAGAAAATGAGAGAGGAAGGCCTCATTTTATAGTGAACTAGGGCAAAAACCTCTAGAGAAGGCCGACATTGGGGAATTAAATCCCAATTAACCTTAACCCCTAGATATGCTACCCATATTAAATGCAATTTAAGGATTTACCATTCTGAAACCTGAAATGGCTGACCAAGGATCATGGAAACAAATATTTCTGAAACCTAACATCCGAAAATCATGGGATCCTGAAATTTGAACCCTGGGTCAAATATGAGGTAGACCCTACCCTAGGTTAGGGTTGAGGTCATCCCTGACCTATGTCAGGGTCTAGGTCGTCACCTATGTTAGGGTCTAGGTCATCATTGACCCTCAAGGTCATCTTTGACCTTGAGCTCAAATAACCCAAGACCTCCATCCAAAATGCTAGGAAATGGAGAAAAATAGGTGAAAATAGGAGCAAAGAATAGCAAAATAGGGGGGAAAGCCAGATCCATGCAAAGACCCAATCAAGGTGCTTAACATGACCCCAGACCACTCACTCAGAGGGCTAAATGCTCTTAACATGGAAGTGCTTCCATTTTAAGATGATACAAACAATTTTAGCGAAGACCAAGATATTCAATGATGACCAAGTAGATGAATGCAATATTGACCAAGTGTCATTAATTTACAATTTGTGAAAGAATTGAGAATCCCAACTAACATAGTTGAATTCTTGAGATATGTAAAATCTGTTGACATTAATAATGAATGATCTAGAGCATTTAATGCATGGTAAACCATTTTCTTATGGATTGAAGGAGAAGTTTTGAGAATTATCTAGAAGGATAAGGAGGAGAACTAAATGATAGAAGGATTTGATGAATTTGACCTAAACCTAACATAAACCTAAGATCTACAGAAGAGATTAAGTGGAAAAAGATTAATCTACCTGATCAAGGAGGCATAAGGATGACCTTATTGTGGGTTATGTAGTATGGTGGAAAAAGGTTGATGTTATTGATTGACGAACCTAAGAAGAAGGCTAAGAAGAGCTATGAAGAGCTAAATAAAGTTGAGGTGATTTTTTAAAGGGATTTCTAAGAAGATCAAAGAGAGAGATGGATTTGAAGGTTAGTCAGTAAATCAACATATGACCGTATTAGATTTGTATTTTCAAAGTGAGTTCTATCTTTCAGATCAGAACCTACTGTTATTTTCTAACCATAGTATCAATTAAAATCCTTTAATCAAGGTTGATCTAACAGTCATATTGTAAACCCTTTAATCAAGGTGACATTCTAATAGAATTTTCTTAATCCCTCTAACCAAGCCACTCTTAATAGGGTGATCAAATCTTTTAACAAGGTCACACCTCTGAAGTGTGAAAATTTGGTAGCATGTTACTAGTGGACTGTAATTTTTATGTTACTGATATATTCTATAGAGACTGAGTGAATTTCTGAATAGATCTAAGATTGTTGAAGTATTTGAAAGTTGAATTGGTACATCTAGACCTAAGGATAACTAATCACCCCCCTTCTTAGTTATTCTAAGATCATTCTAACAATTGGTATCAGAGTTGTTGGTTCTTGTAAGGAGAAAATTTTGAAGGTACTTGAAGCTAATGATCAAGATGTACAAAAAGGAGGTATCGAAGTTGAATAAGGAGAACTTCCCTGCATGGTAGAGTTTAATGAAGTTGCATCTAGCTAGAATTGGTGAATCAAAAAAATACTACGCAGAACATGATTATGTACCAGCTGCTACACCTATGACACCCGAGGAGATGAAGGAAAAGAAAGAACACAACCAGGCAATGTTGGAGATTGCATCAGCCCTAAGTTATCCTCAATTTGAAGACATCAAGGATTGTACTAATGCAAATAAAATGTGGGACACAATAGAAGCTATCTATGGTGGGGACACAAATGTGCTGAGAGCCAAATTTGAAAGCTTGAGAGGTAAGTTTGATGAAATGAAAATGTTAGAAGGTGAAAACATTGTTCAATATTGTGGCAGAGTTAAAGAGGTAGTGAATGGTATTAGAGGAGCTAATGGAAACATTGATGATGAAACTGTTATTAGAAAAGTTTTGAGAACCCTACTTTCTATCTATGCTATTAGATTTTTTGCAATACAAGAATGAAGATGTACTCCTAGTAACATCCTTGTATACACTTAAAAATGTCTTCATTAATTAATTAAATATTTATTATTTAATTGATATTGACTTGATAAATTAATTAAATATTTATTATTTAATTAATAATTATTTCCTCTATTTATTAAATATATTATTCAATTTATTTAGTAAATTCATTATAGTCTATTCCTCTATCCTAAGTCCTCTAATTAGTCTTATTAAAGTGATTTAATTAAATACACAATCACCTAAATATGACTAAGTCCCCTAGTCCACCTCATCTACCCAGTCACTTGACACATCACTTTGGCTAAAATAAATAATTATTATTAATTATTTATTGATAATTATCCTCACCCACACATTTCCTATTCCGAAGGGCTATGTGGCCTCATAAGACTTGGTGTCATGACCACATGTCCTCTCTTAAACCAAGTCAAGAGACAATCCCTATTCCTAAGGGGCTTCTTAAGCCACCTCTAAGGGTCAAAGGTGACTCATGGGACACTTGTACAAAGAGTCCTCATGAGGAAAAGGTCTCTCCCTCTTTCTCTCTTTGGTCTTTGTGAGACACTTGACATTTTTCTTTCCCTTCCAACTTGTTCTCCTCCATGTCAATGTGAGAGGAACATCATCCCTATTCTTCCTCTCACATTCCAACTACATCCCCCTTTCTCTCAACTCCTTCAACCAAGTCAATCCTATCCCTAGGATCTTCCACCTTTCATTCTCCACCATAGGATTGTGCCACCTAGGCCTAGATCCTCCAAAACTCTATAAAAGGAGCCTTATTTCCCCTTTGTGAGCTAATGGGTAATTTTCAATCAAGCATTCAAGCATTATAAGAGAAATCAAGCATTCATACTATCATCATTCCATCTTACATTCCATCCATTAGTTGCATAACCAAGCTTTGAGCTATTTTGCATTCATCATCAAATCTCCACACTTTGGTGGCATCTTGGGAAAAGGCTTCATTTGGAAATCTGAGAGCTCAACATCCTCAAGAAATCAAGGCTAGGAGAGCAATGGAGACAAGCTACATGGTAGGTGAAGGTAAAATTCTATTTTATCTTTATTTTGATTGTATTCTTCATTTTAGTTTGCTTATTAGTTTGATTTATTAATCTTAAAATAGTTAATTTATCATTTAGAATAGTATTCACCTAATTTTGAATACAATCCTAACTTTGGAAGGTCTTGTCGGTAGGCTTACTACTTTTGAGCTGTCTAATTTTGATAATTTCACTACTCATAATATTGAATCTGCTTTCAAGTCTCAAATGGTTCTTCATAAGTCTAAGAAAGGAAAAGAAAGATGTGTGAACAGTGATAGTAACAATGAAAATGACAATGACACTTTTGATGATGATCTAGATGATCTTGAGGCACTTATGGCTAGAAGGCTACAGAGAGGAAAATGAAACTTCAAAGGTAAACTTCCTATAATCTATTTTTCATGTAACAAAGTTGGCCATATTGTAGCAAGATGCCCTGACAGGAATGACAAAGATGAAAGAAGGGAAATCAAGTATAAAGACAAAAGAAATGATAGAGATCATAGAAGGTACAAGGACTATAAAGATACAAGTAAGAAGTCTTGTAATATTGTTGAAGAAGAAACTGACATTGAAACTAGTGAATCAGATGTTTGTGATATAGAAGTTGTTTATGTTTCTATGAAAGATGATTCTGATGAAGATGATAAAATTGGACTTATTTCATATGTGATTAAAGGTGATAAATGGATTATTGATAGTGGATACTCACATCACATGTCTGGTAATAAAAGTAAGTTTGAAATCTTAAATCATTACAAAGGTAGGAGTGTTAAGTTTGGTAATGATCCACCATGTCCTGTGAAGGGAAAAGGATCAATAAGATTTACTGATAAGATTGGATGTGATAATGCTTATTGGGTTGAGGGTCTTAACTATAATTTTCTAAATGTTTCATAGTTGAACAGTACTGGTTACCAATTTGAATTTCATCACAAGAAGGCTAAAATATTTGATGACACTGGTGAACTATTTGGAAGTGGATAACATACAAGAGGTAATTTGTTCTATCTAAACCTATCTGAAGAAACATATTTGTTTGCATAGTTTGATGCTATATGGTTATGGCATAATAGGTTGTGTCATGTGAACTTTGTCAATTTGGTAAATATTAGTAAGATGAAGAAAGTTAGAGGTTTACCAAAATTGAAGAAACCTGATAATGTGATGTGTAAACAATTTCAATTGAGAAAAATGACAAAGTCTAGTTTCAAGAGCAAGACATATACTTCTAATAATATTTTGGAATTGGTTCATACTGACCTTTGTGGACCTATTGGTGTACAAAGTTATTGTGGTGATAAATATTTCATTCTATTTGTTGATGACTATTCTAGAATGATTACTGTGATGTTTATAAAAGATAAATTTGATGCCTTTCAGTTGTTTAAGTGGTATTTGGCAAAAGTTGAGAAAGAAATAAGTAAAAGCTTGAAATTTTTTGAGATCTGACTAAGGAGCAGAGTTCATATCAAATGAGTACAACATATTCTACAATGATAGAGGAATAAAGAGATAAATGTGCACAAAAATATTGGAGATATGTTGTAAGTACAATTGTTTATACCTTGAACCGAGTACAAATAAAAAAAGTTACAAATGCTACACCTTTTGAATTATGACATGGTTATGCACCTAATGTGAAATACTTTAAAGTCATTGGAAGAAAATTTTATATACTGAAGGACAATAGGAATGGAAAACTTAATGCTTAAACTAATGAAGGCATATTCCTAGGATATTCCACTAAAAGAAAAGCTTACAAGTGTTTGAATTATAACACTAACAAAGTTGTGGAAAGTGCAAATGTTAGAGTTAATGAATATGTAGAAAAGAATGAAGTTGAGTGCAAGAAATAACTTGAAGATTACAAATCTTTTCTATACATGGAAGAAGGAGAGGCTAGTAATATACCTGAAACAGAAAACAAAGATGTTGAGAAACAACATGAACTTGTCGATCAAGAACAAGTGAGGAGGTAGAGAATATACAAGATGACCTTGAAGATCAAGAACAAGAAGAAAGGAGATATGAGCCTACATTAGCAAAGTATGTGAGAAGACATCATAATCCAAAACAAATCATTGGATCTAAAGAATCTAGAGTCGTGACAAGAAGTAAGATGAAAGATCAAACATGCTTGTTATGCGAATTTGAGCCAAAGATAGTGAAAGCTGCTTTGGAGAATGAATATTGGATTCAAGCCATGAATGAAGAAATTGAGAAAATAGAAAAGAATAAAACTTGGACACTAGTACCGAGACCAGAAGACAAGAATGTTATTGGAACAAAGTGGGTGTTTAGAAATAAGCTAAATGAACATGGAGAAGTCACTAGGAACAAAGCTAGATTGGTATGTAAGGGATATGCATAGGAAGAAGGCATTGACTATGGGGATACATTTTCCCCAGTTGCAATATTGGAAGGAGTGAGGACAATACTTTCATATGTAGCTTTTAAAAGATTCAAAGTGTATCAAATGGATGTCAAATCTACATTTTTGAATAGAATATTGGAAGAAGTATACATTGAACAACTAGAAGGATTTGTTGATCCAAGAAAGAAGAACATAGTTTGTAAACTACACAAGGCACTATATGGATTGAAACAAGCCTCTAGAGCATGATATGAGAGATTTCACAACTACCTAATAAATATTAGATTTGTAAGAACAAATGACAATAACAATTTGTATTTGAAGACTGAAAAAGGTAAAGGGATATTGTTAGCTGAAATTTTTGTTGATGATATCATATTTGGAGGACAAGATGCCCTATGTCAAACATTTTCAAATGAGATGCAAACTAAATTTGAGAATTCTATGTTTGGTGAGATAAAATTCTTTGTTGGTTTTATAGTTTATCAGATGAAGAAAGGCATCTATATTACACAATATAAGTACATCAAGGAGATACTGAAAACTTTTGGTATGGAGGATTCTAGACCAGTAACTGCACCCATGGCTTCTAGACAAAAACTATCAAAAACTGATGATACAACTATAGTGAATAAAACCTTGTAAAGGTCTATGATTGGAAAGTTACAATTTGTTGTCTATAGTAGACCAGATATTACCTTAGTAGTTAGGTAAAAGAACAATAACTTGTCACCCTTTTACAAAGGAAAAGGCTAACAAAATCAAAGTTGTTCAACTTCAATAGTATAAAAATGACATTTATGTTTGGAATTTGAAGATGATATAAACTAATTAAATGTGATAAAATGGATGAAGTTTATGATTTATATTTTTTATAAATTTTTTGAATAAGAATTGATATATTTTTTTAATTTTTAAAGACAATTTTTTAGTTGTTGAAAATTAGGGGTCTAGTTCCCACCAAAAAATTATATGTAAATTTACATTTTTCCCCTAATTTCAAAATATGTCATAGATGAAATATATAGCTAATGCATGAAGAAATAAAAATTGGTTTGTGACCTATATTTTCTCTTTTATAACAATTCTAATTCTAATTCACTGAAATCGATAGTTTTCATAGCACAACATATTTTTCATAACAAATCTATCCCAATCAAAAAAATAAATATATATTATTGAAGAGAACTCTCTCCTCTAGTGCACCATATGTTTTTCAAATTTATTTAAAATGATTTACTATTTTTTTCTTTCTCCAAATCAACATCTCCTTGACATTTAAAATACCTACTTGCAATATTTTTTAATTACAATAAACTATGTCTAATTAAAACACTATAAAATCTATATGAGGATATTCTTGACTCTAATATCTATAAAAGGGTATTTTTTTATTTTTTTAAAAATATCATTAAAAAGATTAGGAGTTATTGAAACACCACTTTGCTGAAATAATTTTATTTTAATGGTAATTGGACCCAAAGTTGTATAAAACATGCATTTAATAGATATTTCCAATTGGAAAAGTTAAAGCACTTATCTAACTTAGCTAGAATGAATCTAGCTAGACCATATGTTTGACCAAAAATCATTTTTAGTTAGAAATACTAAAATTTAGTTGTGCTAATAAGTTAATCTAAAAGGTGACACCTGATTTGGGATTGTTGCAAGATTTTATGCAAATCCTAAGGAGAGTCACATGATGGCAATGAAAAGGATACTAAGATATTTAAAAGAAATAGAGGACTATGGACTGTATTACAAGAAGAATGACAATTTTGAACTAAAAGTTTACACTAATGCAGATTGGGAAGGAAATGTAGATGATAGAAAGAGTATCAGTGGTGGCACATTATTTCTAGGAAAGAGATTAGTCTCTTGGATAAGCAAGAAACAAAACCACATTTATCAATCTACAAAAGAAGCTGAATATGTAGCAGTAGCAGTGAATTATTCAAATTTAGTGTGGATCAAGAAATTGTTAAAAGTTATGAAGGAAGAAATCATTGAACCAGTTATTATTTTCTGTGATAACATGTGTGCTATCAATATATCAAAGAATCATGTGATGTATACTAAGACTAAGCATATTACTATCAAGTATCATTACTTGAGAGAGCTAGTTCAAGATAAAGAAAATGAGATTGGAGTATGTGAATACAAAGGAAAAGTTAGCAGATATATTCACTAAAGCATTACCTAAGGATGCTCATGAATACCTTAGAGGTAAATTAGGGGTGATTCCCCTAACTAAGGCTACCTAGAATCATATAGGAGCATTGCATAAAATGTAATCAATTAGAATATCTGACAAATTGATGCAAAAGAGGTCACACTTTAGGAGTTTCCTAAAGTTGTGAAGAGTAACGCATAAGATATTGATCGGTCATAAGAAAGATGACAAAGAGAGTAATAAAATTTAGAGAACTGACATAAAGATATCTACATGGTGAAGATGGATGTCTTTGGCATTGTTGTTGTAGACACCTAAAATTCTTTTGCTAAATATAAATATTTTATTTTGCAAAAATACCTAATGACATCATCATTAATTAATTAATTAATTTTATTGTCATTATCCCTTCTCCTATTTTAATTAAATATATTTAATTAAACAACCTTAGCCAAAAGAATTTAAATTCAATTTGAATGATAATCCCTCCTATTTATTAAATTCATTTAATAAATAAAGTTCCATCCCAAACCCTCTTTAAATAAATCAAATATTTATTTAATATTCCTCCAAACCTCTAGACTCTTCTACAAAGTCCTAAGTCAAAACTACTTTGACTCCAAACCCCTAACCAAACCTCTAACCACTCTCTTAACCCAAGAGCATTTATTGCTCTTACACTCTTGTCCCCTAAACATTTATGGTACTCATAAATGCTATTTATGAGCCCCTTGTCTCAACTTTGACCTTTGAGCCTAACTCAACCTTGCCTCTAACCATAACCCTACCTTTAACCTCAACCTTACCCCTAACTCTAACCCTTCTTCCTAACCCCAACTCCTTCCTCCAAATCCTATAAATAGGAGGCCTTCCATGAGCAAATTAATTAGAAGTCTTTATGCATTGTTATCATGTTAAAATAGCTCTAGATCTTACTAATATTTAGCATATTTAGCTTCCATTTCTTTTTATTTAGATCACAATATCATGTTAATGGCTAAATGAACCTCCTTTTACATCATAGCTTAAGTCATCTTCATCATTTGGAATCCATTGTTGCAAGCTAGTTCTTCATACTAGTCTTGTACCATTTTGGGATCTCCTCTTGGCTTAGTTTAAATAATTTTAAGCATGCATTGGGGATCTTATCATTGTGTTATGGAGAGCACATCCACATATCTCCACAAATGAACAAATAAAACATGGCTTGGGTGCTCTCATTTTGGTTCAAGCGGAGGTGGAGCTTTGAATATTTTGTTGTGTATGCACATGCTTGTTTTGACTAACATTTGAGTGTCTACACCTATTCCTAACATATCAAATTCATAGCATATACATTCTGGCACACATGGTGGGACCCCTGTCTTGATCTTCCATCAGAAAAACTCTAAAAACTTGGCCATCCTCCAAAGTTCTATGTTTTATGTGTAGAGTTGTGGATTTTCTACACAAAGTTCTAGGTTTTCTATGTAGAGTTCTATGTTTTCTGTGCAAATTCATCTGTGTTTCCTGCGTGTCTACATTTTTTGTGCAAAAATTCATTCGTGTGTCCTACACGTCTACATTTTCTATGCAAAAATTCATCCATGTTTTTTGCACATCTGTATTTTCTATGCAAAAATTCATCTGTGTTTTTTGCGCGTCTACATTTTCTATGTAGAATTCATTCATGTTTTTTGTGCATCTACGTTTTATGTGCAAAATTTATATGTATTTTTTGGCGCGTCTTCATTTTTTGTGCAAAATTCATCTATTTTTTCTGTGCATCTGTATTTGTTGCATGTTCATTTTATTTTTTTGCACTTTCATTCTATGTTTCCATGCATTCACTCTTTATTTCTGCACATTTGTTCATTATAGTTGCACATACATTCAATGTTTTTGGACATCTTCTTGGCAATCGTAGTTACAAAACAATTCAACTTTGGGCTTAAAAAAAAATCAAATCAAATTTTGAATGTGTAAATGGAAATGACTGAACAAAAAAACATCTTCCCTTGGGCTTAAAACAAATCCAATCCAAATCTTGAGTGCCTAAAGGAATAAAAAGTGAATGCTTTCTTTTAAGCTCTAAAAACAATTAAAGCAATCTCAAATTTCTTTTGGACTTAAAATGAAACACAAATCTAAATCTTTAATGCCAATAAAGAATAAACAAAATCAATGTTAACTACTTTATTTTAGTTCTAAAAACATCCAATCTTGAGTGCACTAATGAAAAAATTCAAGCAAAGAAATTAAACATTTTATCTTTGGAATCAAAAAATCTAATCTTGAATGACAAAGGAATAAAACATTTTCAAGTTTTCAAAAAGTTCCAAAAAGATTTATTTTTTCACAGAGAATAAAATTTTCATTCTAAACATGAGTTCTTGAGGGTCATAGTATAAAAAACAATTAATCAATTTGGAAAAAAACTCTTTTTGATGTGCTTTTAGGAGTTTTCTAATTCTGCAAGTCCTATTTAGACTAAGTGACATAAAACAAACTGAACTTGGATAAGTTCATTTGTTCTACTTCTTGAGAGGCCTATCTAGAGACAAAAGCACTTCCTCTTTGGAGAATGACCTTAAACTGGTACTTCCCTGACCGGTATAGAAATAAAGCATTGAGAAAACTCTCACTTCATCCCCTCAAGCTCGAGTGATGTGTGTTGATGGTAGCCTGAGGTAGGTGAATATCCCTACTATTTCAACATGGTTAACTAGGCTCTTAAGTGAGTGACACATGTAAAAATTGATTGGGAGGACACCATAGACCAAATTAGACACCTTTTAATTAGAGGCTTACTGATCTACTCCCCAAGGCATCAAAATCTTTGTGCAAGGACTGATCCAAGTGGTTTCCTAGATCACCTTAAGATTACTCACCATCTATATTTATTTTTGGGATACCAATTTGTGGGAAAATATTTTGATACTAGCCTTTCTTTTAAGTAGTTCTTGTTTGATGTATTTTTGAAGTTTCAAACTCAGTACATAGTATCTATCAAACATACAAAAACAAAGATCTCTACACACCAAATTGCTTTCCATGTCATTCCAACCATCCAAAAATCTAGAAGTCATCTAAACCTTCATAATCCTATCATCCTAGTCTCCTAACATGGTCTTCTTGTCACCTTGCATCTTTTCCATCCATTCTTGTCCTCCTTTCCTCCCCATTTCCTAGGTTAAGCAAAGTCATCATGGTCATCTTTCATCCCCTTTCCATCTTCCTCTAGAGTCACTCTTTCCTCTTATCTTGAACCAAATCCAATCCTAGTCTGATCTTTGCAATCATCCAAATTTGAGTCTTATTCTTCCAAATCCATCTTCATCCTTCAGCCCTATCCAACTCATCCGCAAGTCAGCATGTCTCAAAACTATTATGATGATTTTGGTTATTACATCACTTATCCTACTCCATCCTATTCCAATGATGATGAAAGTCTTGTTGATCATGATGAGTACTTTGAAAACATTAGAAGGCTTTCTCCAAACATCTCCCAGAATCCAATCATTCCCCCATCCTATTTTAAAGATGATGAAAGTCTTGTTGATCTTGATGAGTACTTTGAAAACCTTAGCAAGCTTGTTCAAAACATCCCCCAAAATCTAATCATTCCTCCAAATTATCCTATCATGCCTTCATGCATACCCAATAGTACTCCTTATCATGTCTTTGACAAGGGAAATCCATTATCCTATACATCCACACCTTCATCCTATCTTTAGCCTTCATATCCACTGCATACATCCTTCATACCTCCATCTCCTTCTATGGTCATATCCCAAACACCGTCTTTTCATAATAGCACTAATAGCTACATCCTTTATCCATATCCTCCATACCTTTATCCTCCAACCCATTTTCAAATCCAAGATCCTATTCTTCCAATCCATTACCCTGATGCTCCATCCTATCTTAATCTACCATCCACTATATCCTATCTCAATCCTGCATCTTCCATTCTTACCTACATTGCCACAAATTTGCTTTCGCAAGAAGAATGTATCCCCTAATCTACTTCATATCCCATATATCAATCCATCACTCCTACCTCACTGAATAGTCCATCATGTTCACAAGCTTCCTCTAAACCTACCTATGTGAACTATCTATTCATTCATTCCTCCAAATCCTCTTTTGCATCACCATCCCCTCAAGAAAGTTCACAATATTCTACCCCACTTTCATGTGAGGACTATCCTAGCTCTCCATCTTCTACATATTCCAATCCTTCACCTCAACCCCCATCATGAATGTCTCCAAGGAGTTTCACAAGGAAGCCATCAACAAATCCCTTTCCTTAATTTAGTGAGCCATATCATCTTGATCCTTCATGAGAAGCCCTTAGTGATGATGCCCATCCATATCCTACATCCAACATTTCTCCTCCATCAGCCCCATCCATTATCCTTCTTCCATATATCCCACTTATTGATCCTCTTCCATCTCCTAGCATCATTGAGTCTCTTCCATCTACTGACTCCATCCAATCTCCATCCACATCTCCTCCTCCTAGCATTATCCAAAGCACATTCAATAAGCCTCTTGAATTCACCCTTCTTCCTGCCATCATAATTGCAAAAACTCCCATCCTTTCATCCAACAAGCTTCAAGAGTTCACCCTTCTCCCTACTATCACAATTGTGGAATCTCCCATCCTTCCATCCACTACTTCTGAATAGACCTTCCATAAATCCCCCAATACTCTATCCACACCAATCCAATCCAATGAAGATCTTGTCCAAAAGCATGTTGAAATATCCATCAAACTAAATCAAGATCCTATCCCTTGATTTCCTCCAATTCAAGATCATATCATCCCATTTCCTCCAATCCAAGATCCTATTGCCCCAATTCCTCCAATCCAAGATCCTATCATCCCAATTCCTCTAGTCAAAGATCCTACCATCCCAATTCCTCCATCTCAAGATTTGTTACCATCTACTAATGCCAGTCAAGATCCTATCATCCCATCCTTTTCACTTAATGATCCTATAATCCAAAATATCCCATTGCCATCACTCTATCCCCTTGGTCCACTTGCATTTTTCAAGGAGGGCCCACTTGAAGCAGAAGAGATCAGTTTCATATCTCCCACCAAAAAACCTAATATTGGATATTTATCTTATTCCCCAGGTCATAAATATCCTTTCTTGGATAAAATGCTCAAGAAATGGAATTATCAAGGAAAAGGCTTGGGTGCATATGAATAAGGAAATCTAGAGCTCATTAAAGACAAGAAACATCCATGATCATGTAGAATTAGTCACACACCTGAAGAAGGTACTTCTTCTAGAAATATTGGTTTAACTAAAGAAAAATTCAAGCATCCAACTAGACCCATCATTTCATCTCCCCATCATCCCTTAAAAGAATACAATGTCATTCCTCCTCCTCCATCATTACAAACTAAAACAACCTATCACATTCCTCCATCCTCTAAATCCATTTTGGCTCCCTATGTCCCAAAATCTACCAAAACATATCCTCCACATACCAAATCCATTTTGGGGCCTTACATCCCAAAATATCATCCCCCATATTATCCTAATCAATCCTTCATCCTTCATCCAAACATCCCTAGTCAAGATCAACAAAGGCACATTCCCACATCTCCTATCTCTCCATCCATATTTCCTCCATCCCATGCACCTCCTCATATTCCTTCCAATGCTCCTCACAATAAATTGGATTCCATATCCAAGATGCATAAAGGTATCTATCCATAAATATCTAAAGATTTCCATGTCTACTCTAAAGGACATGCTTAAGAAAAGAAAAATACAATCAAAATATCTACTAAATCTAAATGGCCACAAAGGCCTAGAAAAGATAAAGCAAAATATAATGCATCCCAATGGCCACAAAGGCCCATCAAAGAAAAAGAAAAATCCAATGCATTCAAATGGCCATAGAAGCCCACCAAAGCTAAAGCAAAGACTATGTGGATCCTAAAGCAAAAAGATGCAACCTATCTAAAAGAAATATCCACAATGGCATCCAAAGTTGCTAATCCACCAGCTATTCATTCCCCTCCTCCATCTTCTAAATCCATTTTGGGTCCCTATGTCCCAAAATATCCTAGCATGAATCCTCTATCCTATCCACATCTACCATCCATCTCTCATCGATGTCATCCACCTTCCTCATAGCATGTGCCAATGTTGGTTCTGACAACATCTCCCTATCATGATCACTTTCCAGCATTCCATCCAAACACCTTGTGCTTGCATATCTCTCACCCCATGCATATATCCCATCTACCCCATCCAATCCATGTCTTTGCATAACCCATCCATCCTAATAAGTTTGTACCAACATCCAGCTAGAAAAGAGAAAGTCAACAACAAATCAGAGAATTAGAAAGTTAGCAGCCAATCAGAAAATATTAGCAAAAAGTCAGTAGTAGAACATAAAATCCATAAAAATTGGAAAAAATAAGAAAAATATCAAAAAAGAGAAAAAGAAAAGAAAAGCATTCATCCAAGGGTGAAAACTTGGAAATTCAAGCACCTTGGATAAGTACCATGGTGAAAACTTGGCAAACAAGCATCATGCATAATCCTTCCAGTTCCTCTCCATGATTAGGGGCAATTTCCTTCTAGCACTTCTTATCCAACATCTCCTCCATCACACTTATCTCTTACCTCCACCATCCTCCTTTAGATCTTGATGAAAAAATAGAGACCATTAGGTATACATGCTTTTGGTACACCTATCCTCTATCCATCCATCCTTCCTATTAGATTATTCTTCCATCCATTTCCCTCATCCATTATCCAAGCTTCCATCTAGCTTCCATCCTCTTGTCATCTTATCTTCCATCTAATCATACCCCCTCCTAATGTCTTTGAATGCATGAACTATCCTAAGAAGGGGCCATCTTATTCCTTGGTGACTTATTCCTTGGAGACCTTCTTTCATCCATCTCCTCCATCTCCCAATTCATAAATTCCTCCAATCCATCCTAAAGAACTCTCCTCCATCCAAATTCTCAACATTCCTCTATCCAAATCCCCAAGTGTTTCCTCCAAGCTTTCATCCTCAACAGTTTCCTCTATCTAAATCCCTCAGCAATCCTAAATCCCCAGCGGTTCCTCTAGCATTCAAATCCTTCAGTATTCCTCTATCCCAATCTCCTAGCAATTCCTCCAAGAAACAAATCTCAGTAGATCCTGTATCCAAATCCCATAGCAATTCCTCTATCTAGTCCCTCAACATTCCTCTAGCATTCATCCCTTAGAAAATCTTCTATCCAAATCCTAAGATTTTCCTCCATCAAAATCCCTCAGTGTTTCCCCCATCTTCCCATCACTTGGTACTTCCCTTGTCATTGGTATCTAGCTATAGGCTATCCCCCATGCAATCTAATGTCATTCATCCATATCCAAATCTCCCAGTAATCTTCCAACATCTATGAATCTTATCCATATCCTCTAGCTATCCAACATCCAAGATCAAGCCAACTGATCCAATTAAATCCTTAGTCTTGTTGCAATCCTTGATCTCAATCCAATCATCATCATTGGGATGCATCCTTCCCAAATCCATGTCATTTTAAGATACATCATCTATCATCAAGCCTATCTATTATCAATCCATCTTAGCTTTCCAGTCCAACTGGGGCATGATCTTGCATATCTTTGTAGCATTAGCTTCATCCCCAATTCCTTGTACATCCTATCTTGAGTCTTGTACCCTAACGCCAGTCATGTCTCCACCTAAGATTATTTTTACATATGTGCCTTTAGGTATCATCCTCTACATCAGTTAGCCCTTGTGTCATCATGACCTATCCATTTCAGTGCTTCATCAATCATGCCTCGGTCCTTTTTAAGGTTTGAGTATCTTACCTATCTCTTGTCATAGGAATCCTTATCCAGTTATCCACCATCCACTTCTTGTCATATCCTTTGAGTTTCTCAATCTTTATCCTAAATTAGAGTCATCCCAGCACTACCCTTTGAATAAGAATTGTCTAGGGAATCTTGTACTTGTCTTTGTAGGCCTCATCATCTCAAGCAAGAGATTGGCATACACTAGCAAGAATCTTTTCTTCTAAAGATCAACAGTCTATCTTAGGTTGACAAATCCAATCCTATCCTATTTGATCCTACATTAGAAAGCAATAAATCATTCCCAACACTTTGGAATCCTCCACCATCCTCCATCATCAATCCTCAATTGAATCAATCATCATCCATCATCCTACCTATGGAAAAATGTGTATGAGATACTTGTTATTTCATTTTTTCCTTGAATGTTTTCTTATATTTTGAGCTCTCTTTTATATATCTCCCCATCCATTGTACATATCCTTGTCAGTCTCGCAACAATATTTGATTAGATATCTAATCACACCTAGCCTTGCACTTCAACAACATCTTTTGTTGACTATCCTTGGTCACCATGATTATCTTTGAGCTTCATCATTTTCCAATCAAAAACACAACATTCTCCCCATCAAACTGGGTCCGCACAAATGTATCCTTTTGTATTGTCCAACCTAAGCAATAAAATTGGGTCCATGATGATGTATCCTTTGCCATGTTTAGACCTAATCTCCCCCATCAATCAATCATCAATATCTTTCCTTGGAAAAGGATGTCTTTTGTATTTATCACTGCAATCTTGGATTTTGTCCTTTGGATCTTTTTTATCTTTTATGGCTTCTTGTTGTCTTCTACTCAAAGTTTCCATGATCCTTTATATCATGGTGTGCTGAGAATAAGGAACACCTAAGGAAAGGTCTTTTGATCTTTTTCTTCTGCCTGTGAGTTTTTCATCTATTTGTGGTTTCTCCAACATTTTTTCCACCATGCCTCCTTCAAGTTTCATGTGTGATGTTGGGCCAACCCTTTGCATGCTTTTTTTTGTGTCAATCCTATGCAATTATGGTAACAAGGCCTTGAGTTCCTGGTAAGCTTGGTAGGTCTCTAGCATTGCTATATCAAACTAGGTTGTGCTCTTGAAATATCCAACACAATGAGCTCCCCAAATCCTCATCCTGCATCATATAGATTAATCATGCATCTTGCATCATTTAGCATCATATTGCATTCATGTAGCTTTTCTCCTAGAAGGTCATCTGTTTATCCTCCTTCCCGCTTGCATCCTTTTCAAGAAAATTCCCCAAAGTTTCCTCTTTATGTTAATTTATCGAGGGGGCACAACCCCTTACCGTCTAAACCTCATCTGAGGCATCTTATTTTGCAAAAATCCCTGATGACATAATCATTAATTAATTAATTATATTGTCATTATCCCATCTCCTATTTTAATTAATGGCATTGAGTTAAAAAACCTTAGCCAAAAACATTTAAATTCAATTTGAATGATAATCCCTCCTATTTATTAAATTCATCTAATAAATAAAATTCCAACCCAAACCCTCTTTAAATAAATCAAATATTTATTTAATGTTCCTCCAAACCTCTAGACTCTTCTAGAAAGTCCTAAGTCAAAACTAATTTGACTCCAAACCCCTAACCAAACCTCTAACCACTCTCTTAACCTAAGAGCATTTATTTCTCTTACACTCTTGTCCCCTAAACATTTATGGCACTCATAAATGCCATTTATGAGCCCCTTATCTCAACTTTGACCTTTGAGCCTAACTCAACCTTACCTCTAACCATAACCCTACCTTTAACCTCAACCTTACCCCTAACTCTAACCCTTCTTCCTAACCCCAGCTCCTTCTTCCAAATCCTATAAATAGAAGGCATTCCATGAGAAAATTAATTAAAGTCTTTATGCATTGTTATCATGCTAAAATAGCTCTAGATCTTACTAATATTTAGCATATTTAGCTTCCATTTCTTGTTATTTAGATCACAATATCATGTTAATGGATAAATGAACTTTCTTTTTTACATCATAGCTTAAATCATCTTCATCTTCAATCTTCATCATTTGAAATCCATTGTTGCAAGCTAGTTATTCATACTAGTCTTGTACGATTTTTGGATCTCCTCTTGTCTTAGTTTAAATCATTTTAAGCATGCATTGGGGATCTTATCATTTTTTTATGGAGAGCATATCCACATATCTCCACAAATGAACAAATCAAATGGGGCTTGGGTTCTCTCATTTTGGTTCAATCAGAGGTGGAGCTTTGAATATTTTCTTGTGTATGCACATGCTTGTTTTGACTAATGTTTGAGTGTCTACACCAGTTCCTAATAGATTGGATTCATAGCATCTACAGTTGTCAAAGAGGAAGAGATTTAGTAAACTTGAGAGAAAGATACAGAATAAATTACCCTAACCAAAGAGGAAGAGATTGAAGAAGGTTGAGATTCGGTAAAATATTGTACAAAATGTTTTTGGATTGTATGGTAGAGCATGTGGTGTTTCCATCAATGCCAAAGAGGGAGATTGTTGGAAACTACAATTGAAACAATTGTTATATTGTCATTGATATCAAACCTCAACTGGTGAGACATTTTCTATCTAGTAGAGTACCATATCTTTTGATTGATGAAGAGGATTTAAAAAGAGGAGATAACAAGAGGACCTAAGGAAAGGTTGAGTTATATGATACTACAATGGGTACTTGATTAGTTGGCACATTGACAAAGTAATGTGTTGTTTATCTGTAACACTAAATGAAGAAGTTAATAGATTTGAAGCATAGGCTTAACCAAGAAAAATAGAAGAAATTCAGTTTAAACTAAGTGATGATAGTGTCAACCGAGTGCTAGTATAATCTAAGTAAATTTTAGTGTCAACCACACATCATTAGTTATTGAGTATCAGAGAATTAACCGAGTAAAGACATTGTTTGCCAAGTAGAACAGTTTTAGCGATAACCAAGTTATTCAGTGATGACCAAGTAGATGAACGCAGTATTGACCGGGTGTCAAAAATTTATAGATTGTGAAGGTATTGAGAATCGCAACTAACATAGTTGAATTCTTGGGATATGTAAAATGTGGTGACATTAATAATGAATGATCTGGAGAATTTAATGCATGGTAAACCATTTTCTTATGGATTCAAGGAGAAGTTTTGAGAAGTATCTAGAAGAATAAGGAGGAGAACTAAATGATGGAAGGATTTGATTAATCTAACCTAAACATAAGATCTACGAAAGAGATTAAGTGACAAAATATTAATCTAGCTGATCAAGGAGGTATAAGGATGACCTAATTGTGGGTTATGTAGTATTGTGGAAAATGGATGATGCTATTGACTGACGAACCTAAGTAGAAGGCTAAGAAAAGGTGTGAAGAGATGAACTGATGTAGGGGTATTCTAGGGTAATTGATGAATCTATATGGTGGTGTGTTGTTTTGGTTCTTTGGTACTCAGTTGCAGCTTTAACTGATGGTCTTGTTTATTGATGGAAGCTCGGTCAATGTGCTTGCTTGGTGATACATGTATTGCTTGGTGTTACTTGGCATGGTTGGTTGTTTCTCTAGTGCTCAATTGTTTCTTTAGTGCTTGGAAGTTCTGGTTTACCGATTGGAGTTCTTGGAGATCTGGTTGTCCAACTTGCTGCATTTATTGTTGGTAGCTTTTGTTGTATTCTCCTATGTAGATCTAGAGGCTGACATGGAGAATTAAATGTTTGTAAGGCTATTTATGAGCTGACTATTGTTGCATTTAATATTTGTTTGTAATAGGAGCTGAATTAGCTTAGGAGTTAATTGTTTCTTCCTGTCCACTTGTGGCTGAAGATTAGTATTTAAGGAGTGTTGGGGTAGTTATTTAGCAGCAAATTTGGGGAAGATATAAGATTAGATCTTGATCCTATGAGATCTTGAAGATCATATTATTATCTGATAGTTTATAATAGCAGAGCTAGTGGTTTACATGATTGGAGACAAGGAGATTTCTTGGAGGCTTGCAAGCTCAAGTTTAGATCTTCCTTAGGGTTTCCATCAGTGGCTGATTTTTTTCAAAGATGGACTAGCTAGAAGATTGCATAAATACTTTGATTGTATTTGGCCCTAACTTGGAAGGCCTTACAGTCAGGCATGTTAATGAAAATTTAGTTGGAAACATTATCTTGTTGTCTTATTCCACATTGTGGTATTTGGCTACTTGTTGGGACTATCCTTAATTAGATCCTCCTTACCTATCTTGTGTCAGGTGGTATCAGAGCTTGAAGATCTTGAGTGTGTAAACTGATCTCTGGTTGAGTTTGTTTGCACTAGGACCTTGTTGATGACTTATTGCTTTGGGTTTTCAAAAATCTTGAAGGATGCCTCTAAGAAGATTGGACCCTAGAGTGATTGCAGATCTCTATGATGATGTGGAATCGAAGATTACAGAGAAATTTAAAGTTGATTTTGGATTTGAGATGGAATTGATGAAGAATGACATGATCGCTGAGGTCATGAGAGCTATTGTTTGTATGCCAAGGAATCTTGGTACTGATGATGGCTATGACAAAACTTCTAAAGACTTTGAAGTTGTTGGATCTAGTGGAGATGAACGGAGAGATAGATCTGGTGAAGATAGAACTAATTGGTTACATAGATCTGGAGCTCACTTAAGTACTAGTTACCGAATGGAAGTTTTTACTTTCTCTAGTACTTTGAGACCTGAGGACTTGATTGATTGGATTGGTGAACTAGAATACTTCTTTGAGCTTGAGGAAATTTAAGATCCTCTTTGAGTAAGATTGGCATAGACTAAGTTGAAAGGACATGTTTCTCTTCGGTGGAAAGAATTACAAAGAGATAGAGATGATGAAGGTGAAATGAAGATCAATCAGTGGAGGTTGATGGTGACTAAATTGAAAGCTAAGTTCATACCTACTGAATATGAGCTTGACTTGTTTAAGAAGTTGTAGAACTTGAAGAAAAAATATTTGACTATGGAGGACTATATCAAGGAGTTTTATAAGTTGACTATTTTGTCTGGACATAGAGAACTTGGTAAAGAAAAGGTGGCTTGATATGTGAATGGTTTGATATTTAATATTCAGGATAAGCTTGGTATGTTGAAGATTGATTTGGTTGAAGATGCTTATTAGTATGCTCTGAAGATAGAAGATAAGTTGAAAAGGAGACAACATATTAATCCCTGAGGGAAGGAAAAAATTGATCACTCAATGAAGGATAAACCGACTGGTGAAGATGAACCGAAACCTATGGAATTAAAGAAGAAGATAGGTAGAGTTATCTTTAAGGTTACCTATTATAATTGTGGTGAAGAAGGACACCATTCTTTTGAGTGTACACAAAAGAAGTTTGGTGACCAATGGACTGCTATGATAAATAAGAACATTTAGAATGAACCTCAATCTAAGAACTTTCTGGTTTGGAGAACATTTCTCAGTGCAAAGGAGGAACCTTGTCAAAGGAGTAACTTGTTTAGAACTTGGTGCAAGTCTAAAGGTAAAATTTTTGATGTAATTGTTGTTGGTAGTAGTACTGATAACCTTATTGCTGAGAACATGGTATAGAAACTTGGTTTGAATAGAATGAAAGATCCTCATCCTTATAGGATTGGCTAGTTATAAAATGTTCATGCTTTAGAAGTGAGGGAGCAGTGCTTTGTTGATTTTCAGATTGGTCGGTATAAGGATCTAGTGTTGTGTGATATTGTGGAGATGAATAGTTGTCATATTTTTCTCGGTAGACCTTGGCAGTATGATTACAAAGCTATGTATGATTGTGTCAAGAATTTTTTTACTATTGAGAAGAATGACAGGAAGTTTTACCTGATGCCTTTGCTGGATACAACACTCGGTAGGAGTCTAAGTATTGGTAGCCAAGTTGAGTTGTCTGATCCTAAGATGAATGATGATCATCAACATGGAGAACAAGCTTGTGTATTATCAAGGAAAGACTTGAAAAGATAGAGGAAACTGAAGTGGAAGAGTATGCAAGGTGAAAAGTTGGAGAACTTGTATGTGAAGAACCAATTCAGGGTTTATGTGCTAAATCCCAAAAGATGTTCTTCCTACTTATGAGAACATCTTTTCAAACCTGGGGTGTCTAATGCAAAGGCATTCTAGGGTACTCGGTCAATATGCATGGTGGTGTGTTGTTTTGGTTTTGTGGTACTCAGTTGTAGATTTAACTGATGGTCATGGTTATTGAAGGAAGCTCAGTTGATGTATTTTCTTAGTGATGCCTATATTTCTTGGTGTTTCTTGGTGTGGTCAGTTATTTCTCTGGTGCTCGGTTGTTTCTTTGGCACTTGGTAGTTATGGTTTACCGACTAGAGTTCTTGGAGATTTGGTTGGCTAACTTGGTGCATTTATTGTTGGTAGCTTTTGTTGTATTCTCCTATGTATATCTAGAGGCTGACATGGTGAATTAAATATTTGTAAGGCTATTTATGAGTTGACTATTGTTGTATTTAATATTTTTTTTTAATAGGATCTGACTTGGCTTAGGATTTAATTATTTCTTCTAGCCAACTTGTGGCTAAAGATTAGTATTTAAGGAGTGTTTGGGTAGTTGTTTAGCAACAAATTTGGGGAAGATAGAAGATTAGATCTAGATCCTGCAAGATCTTGAAGATCATATTGTTATCTAATAGTTTGTAATAGCAGAGCTAGTGGTTTGCATGCTTGGAGACAAGGAGATTTATTAGAGGCTTGCGAGCTCAAGTTCAAATCTTCCTTAGGGTTTCCATTAGTGGCTGATTTATTTCAGAGCTAAACTATTTGGAAGATTGTAGAAATAATTTGATTATATTTGGCCCTAACCTGGAAGGCCTTACAACTAGGTATATTAATGAAAATTTAGTTGAAAACATTATCTTGTTGTGTTATTCTGCATTGTAGTGTTTGGCTACTTTTTGGGACTTTCCTTAATTGGATCCTCCTTACTTGTCCTGCGTCATGAACATAGTTGAGGTGATTGTTGGAAGGGATTTCAGAGTAGATCAGAGATGGAGATGGTAATGAAGGCTAGTTAGTAAATTAGCATATGAGTGTTGAGCCCTATGTTATGTTTTCTATTAGTGTCTAACACTAACTCATTTTCAAGGAAATTTTGGTCGGTCATCACTGTGATTGAGCCATATTGTAAAGGTCAAGTTATGTTTAGACTTGTACTATGTATAGTTACCGAGTAGTAGTTACTACCGAGCAAGTTAGAGGTTGTCAAGTACTTCAGTAGTCATCAAGTAGTTTATGAGGTTGTCAAGTACTTTAGTTGTATAGAAGAGTCAGTGTCAAGCACCAATATATGAAGAATAATAATTGCCAAGCATCAGAGACTTCATATGTTGAGAAAGCCAATTTTGACATATGTGTTTGTAATGGCACAAAAACCCAAGTAAACCATTTTGGCTGACTTATATGTGATATTTAATGATTGTTGAGGGAATCAAGGATTTGATTACACCTTGTATTTATAATCATTAATCCCTATGTAATCCATGTAACCTATTAGAAAAAGGGAATTCTTAAGCGACATAAGTAATGAATCTAGATCATTGATCTTGATCTTAGAGGTTGATGAGATGTTTATATAAGGTGAGATCTAAAACCTAAAATTATGCATGCAAGAAAGGAGATCTCAAGTATGCAAAACAAATAAATGCTTTGATTATCAGATGCAAAGATGAGGTAGAGTGACCAAGTAGAGCAGTGAAGGACAGAAAAGAGCTACATTTGATTTTGAGATTAGATAAGTATTGGAAAGAGGAGATCTGTAATCAGCATCTATAGTGAAAACTGAACGATTAGGTACTGATACATTTTAGCAAGTGAATTAGGGTAAATCTCTTTACAGAGTAGTCCTAATGGGCTTTCATTAATCTCTTAGCTGAGTGCTTACTTAGTTGTAAGTTTTAAATCATTTAATCAAAGTAGATTGTATAAGTCTATATGCTCTTAACAAGGTTGACCCCTCACAAGTTAGATCATCAGAAGTAATCAAACTTTTTATCCCAAATAGGCATACTTTAAATTGTACTAGTGAATATTTGTGGGTGTTATCCCTACCCTAATTTTACCTTTAAAGGGTTTCTAGGTAACCAAAATAATTGTGTTATGTGTTTCATTTGATGGGTGAAGTTAGAATGATAGATCTATTTTAGTATTGAAATTCATGTTTATGGTATGCATGTGGAATTATTGTTAAAGTATCAAATATTAGTGATATATGATTCACTCCCCCTCTTAGTATCTCACTTTCCAATATTAGATTTCCAACAATTGGTATCAAAGCATTGGGTTTCTTAAAATAAGTTTAATCACTTAAGAATTAAGGTCTTGGAGATGGAGGTCTATAAGTTGTGAAAGATCATAGAGAATCAAAAGATTGACATTCATCTTCCATTACAATAGCTTGAAGCATCCAAAGGAGAATTTAAGAAATCCTTAACCAGAAGGAATGAAATTTGAAATTCAACTGAATGACACACAATATCAAGAAGAAGACACTAAAGGTCTATTTGACAATGCAAATTCCACTGAAAGTGATGTAGCTATAGAAGATCTATTAGAAAGAAGCAACATACTAAATGAAGATGTCACAAGTCTAAATAGAGAATAGGAAATTCAATCAGTAAGACTATGTGAAGTAACTGACCATAAAAAGAAAGCTAAAGAAGACAAAACAATGGCAAAATAAGACAAAAGACAAATGTCTATAAGACTTGATGAAAGGACATGTGATATGAAAAGGTTGAAAAATAATCAATTGGACATGATAAATCAATTGTTACTTGCCAATCAAGAGATGAGAAGGAAAGATATGGAAATTAAAAATTTGAGATTAGAAAATAGTCAACTAAAGAATGAATTGAGATTTGAAAAGGAACTTAATGAAAGGATGAACAAGCCAAATGAAGTTGTGAAATACTTTGAAGAATTATTGAGGTCACCAAGAAGATCTAGTGACACTTCTAGACTTGGACATGATGAGCACCTATCATCCACTGAAGAAGGAGAATCATCAAAGAATGGAGAACAAAGGAAATATAAAGTCAAAGAAAAACAAACCCACATGCCATCATTGTGGAAAGGTAGGACACACAACAAAGATCTATAGAAGAAAGAATGATAAGCCCAATCCTAAACTAGAATTCAATGGAAATTTTTGTAAATGTAAGAATCATGGACATCAGGCACACACATGAAGGTCAAAGGTCATTAATCCACCTACTACACCTAGATTTCAAGGATATTGTTACCACTGTTAGAAATATGGTCATAGAGCTCAAAATGTAGATCCAATGTAAAACCTAAGTGGACATCTAATAAGGAGAGTAATGCAATAAGGAAATGTAACACATTCAACTGGGACTACAATATATGGTATATTTTGTCATTATTATGGATAATATGGTCATATTGGAGAAAATTGTATGAAGACACATTTTAGAGGTAAATCCAAGAGTTGGATGAGTGGAAGTTTGGTTTGTTACAAAAGCCACAAGATTGGTCACATAAAAAGATAATGCAAAGCACAAGGACCAAGCAATGAACAATTCAGAAGTGATGAGACTGTTGAACAAATAAGGGATCAGATGAACAAGACATGGAGAAAGAAAGAGGAAGAAAGTAGTAGAGGATCCAGTGAACTTGAGGTCACCCAATCTAATGGATCAGGTGATCACAATACTTCTAACTAAGCAAAGAAGGTATGTGAGGATTTGAATTTTCTAATTTCATATTTTACACTAGTTCCTAACATTTTGATATGTTAAAGTCCATATTTGCATAAATTAAGTTGCATTAGGATAGATTTGAGAAAAGAGTAAAATTGTATATTTGATGTCGATCATCATTATTTAAGTCTATAGTGATCAAGTCACTCAATGTGTGTAGAGCTCCTACAATAGCTGAGATTTCATATGTACCAAGCTAAACTATAAATGGAGTATCAAATGAGTCATGATTTCAATCAAGTATGAGTACATGATAACCAAGTTTTTGTGTGAAGGCTGAGATAGTTGTATTCACCTACAGATGTATGGAACATTTAATGAAGCCCTAAAAGAGACCGTGTGAGTCTATAAAGTGAAATATTATCATTCATTCTCATTTCACCTAGCGATTTGAGAATTTTTAGAGTGATTCAACGTCATTAAAAAGAGATATTTGTGCTAAGTCAAGATTGTGAAGATTCCTATAGCGTGTCATTGATAAACAATGTGTAGAACTATTAAAACAAGGTATTATCAAGCTACATGAATCTATCTTTCAAACCCTAGATTAGAGATATGGCATCTACATCAGTACAAAAATAAGGGAAAGAAGTTATAAATGTCCAATTAGTAAGGAGTGATGTGTGCAAGTCACCAAAATTCCAAGTTGTACCAAAAAGTGTAGTAAAGGGAGATCTCTCAGGAGCCTTGTCATCAATTCTACTAAATGTCTTTATGATACATGATATGCGTGCATGCTACATGTGAAAAATTATACAGATTGGAGATTATGAGTGGAGAGAGGCTTACCATAGGTTGTGTATCAATAGTGTTGAAGGAAGAGCATCAATAAGTTGTTGAGAAAGGTTAGTGTGTGCCCTAGATTTCCCTTAGAACTTCAAAATTCAATAAATTGAGATTGTTCTGAGAAGAGTTCACGACATGAAAATATGGTTGGAGAATGGGCTGGTCAAGATCACCAAGGAAATGATTCACCAAGTCACTGGTTATCCAATTCTTACTAGGAAGAAAACTATGAGATGCCAAAGTAAAGAGGTCATTCAAGCTAACACACGGGCAGTATGGAATAAGAGAGGAATGGAAATCTCCACGATCACATATCCATAGATAGATTTTTTAGTGAGAGTTATTGCTCACAAATTTTATCAGTCAAGTAGGTTGGATAGTGTTCCCTGCATTGTAATTGATCAAGCATGGAAGATGGTAAAGAAAGATCATACTTATGATCTTGTCGAGCTGTAGTTGACCAAACTTTCTGAGAACCTAACATCAATTAGGAAGGCTAAGAATTCAATGTGTAAGTTTGGTTCCCTAGTTGTTTGTTTATTCTTCTATGTACAAAATAGTTTTCCTACTATAGGAGATGTTGTATGGAGTAAGGACTGACCACTAACCCAAAAAATCAATGAGTTTATTCATCAGTTAGGTGACAATTTTGATAGTGTAATGGATAGTTGTTTTGTTGAATTCAAGAAGAAGATGAGAAAGAGAAGTAGAATCCTGATATCCCTACTAGAAAAGCACTACAATGACATATGCTTTCTAGTAGATACAGAAAACACTTATGTTCAGGATATTATGCCTAGGGTAGCATGGTTAAGGCCATTTCCCTATGAGGTTAATTTAGATGAGACATCAACAACAATAATTGCCCTACTTCCTAAAGACATTGATAAGAAAGAAAAACCTTTTGGAACTTATGTAGAGACTAAGTCCAAAATAATTTTGGGATTGAAGTCTGCAACCCTATAAAGGAAAAGAAAGAAAATAGTTAAGAATTTAGAGAAGATGCTAGGAGAAGGAAAAGAGGAGAATGAACCTCTTGAGATTACACAAGGTCAGGGGGAGGATAAGTCTAGTGAATCTAAAGACACTGAAGAGGAGGATGCGAGAATGCAAAAGAAAGGCAAGGAGGCAATAGTTGTTGAGCCTAGTAAAAGGAAAATATAGAAACCAATGCCTACCCCTCCTGTTGCATTAAGACCAATAACTAGGTCAGCCTCAACTACCACAATTGTTGAGTCCCAAAGGAAAATACCAACATAAAGAACTGAAGGGGAAAGTTCAAGAAAAAGAAAACTATTGCAAACTAGAGTTGTGTTGAGTCATCCTAAGAAGAAGCCAAGAAGGAAGTTAGTGTTACATAAGGAGGATGATGATGAAGAAAAGAAAGACACAGATGATAATACAAAGTTGAAAGTGGAATCACATAGACATCCAACTAATGTGGATGAAATATGCCAAAATATCAAAAGCACTATAGGATTAGCAGGTTTTAAGTTTATTAAATTTGAGAAATTAAGTAAAGATGAGAAGGAAAAAGTTGAAGAGGCTATGTTAGAAATGTTGTGCAGATTTAAGATGACACCTCTAGAGATTTAGAATCTCATCCCTAAATAAATTTATACCAAAATTGATCAGAAATGGAAGTACGCCATCATGACATAAAAATAGATAAGGGGAGGTACCTTAGCTTAGATCATGCCTAAAGTAACACCGAAGAAGATAAAGGCATATATGGAGAAATACATAAATAGATTCATACCTAAGGTAAGAGATTATTCAATTTTGAAACATGATGTTGATGAAGTAGTCACTTAGAGTACAAGGTTGTGGAAAATCATTTTTGGATTATTAATTGATAAGAGTGCACAACTAGGTGAAAGAACATCTAGCTAAATGGAACTGGATAACGAAGAACATATTGTTGAGCCTTGAAACCTCAAGGAAGAGGAAAGAAACATGGTAGAAGTGAGTGGATCATAGGATGTGATCACTATTGAGGACATACCTAAAGACACATAAGTGAATAAAAATACATTGACTAAGGAGGAAATAAAGAGCCAAATCCTTACTCAAGGAGCCTTTGATCACTCTCTACCGAGTACCAATATACTTCTCATATAGGTACATGACTATACAAGAATTGAAGGTACATCAACTATAGACACTCAACCTACAAGCCCCCATATGATCATAGTTGAACAAAATATCACACATAGTTCAAGTGCTGAGGAATAGGACAAGCTGGAAATCACAACAAATAATGCACTTGTCAAGGAAGATAATAAAGGACACAGAGAGGAGAACTTAAAAGATCAAGCAAAAAAATCTGCAACAGTAATCATAGGATCTCATATGGAGGGAGAGAAGAAGAGTAAGAAGGAAACAACTAAGGAGCATCCAGAGCCTAAGGAGCAAGAGGCTATAAAAGCCTTAGTATAGATGTCAAGTGGAAATACACCTAAGAAGAAATTTCATAAGAAAAAGGAGAAGTCTCCTACCACACAGGTAAGACTTGATGAAGTTATAGTGATTCTGAAGTGCAACACTGATAACTTGATGTAGACACCTAAAAAATCCTTTAGAAAATAAAAGTATTTTTTATTTTCTAAAAACCCCTAATGACATCATCATTTTTTAATTAATTGATTTATTTTTATGCCATTAATTATTCCTATTTTAATTAGACACATTTAATTAAAGAATCCCTCCCCAAACCATTCAAATCAAATTTGAGTGATTTTCCCCCATTTATTGAATCAATATTTGGTAAATGATGTCACATTCCCTAAATAAATTAAATATTTATTTGAAGCCTCAAAACCCTAGAATCTTCTAGACTTTACTAAACCCTTCCAATCTTTCCTAAACCTATTTATGAGGTGTTTCCTACATTTCCTATCCTAATCCAAGTATCCTTAACTTTTAGCCAAACACCTTCAATAATGAGCCTTACAGACTCATTAATGACTCCTTACAAAATCTTTAAGGCCTCTTACAGCCTCATAAAGAGACCCATGTCTTCTCTTCCACCCTTTTTCCCCTTGCACACTACCCTAGTATTGTTCACACATGTGTGAGCAATCTTAACCCAAGGTCAAACCTTACCATACCCTAAACCTTACCTTAGACTCTACCCCAAACCTTACCCCTAACCCTAATTCTTCTTCCTAACCCAAGCCCTTCCAAAAATCCTATAAATACTCCTCCTTACAAGAGAAAATTATTAGCTTAGTTTTTATCTTCATTCATTGTTATCATGCTCATTTACTTCTAGATTTAGCATAATCAATCCTAATTGTTAGATTTAAGTTATCTTTCAAGCTTTCATAACACATCTTAGCCTAGCATAATGGATTAAACATAGTTTATTTCATTGTTTTTCATATCATATAGCATCATATCACATCTCTATTTGGTATAAAATAACTCTAGCTTAATCATTCTTGCATCAATCTTCATCTTACCATCATTAGGATCCTTGAGGCCTTAGGGGAAAATCAGGTCTTATATACTGAATTCTATGCCACTGTGGGGTTATCATGGTTCCTAATTCATCCTATCCTCCCTAATAATCATTAGGGATATGCTCCATGTGTTTTGAGAGCAGATGCACATCCCTAAAGTGAGAGAACATCAAATGATGACAAAGTGCTCTCGTTTTAGCTCTATCTAAATGTCCTTGCGAATATTTATTTTATATATGTTAGGACTATGTTGTTATGATTTTAATAACTAATGTTTTAATGTCTACGCCTATTATGAATAGCTTAGGTTTTCTTTGCATACATTTTGGTATGCTTGGTGGGACCCTACAAGCCTCATAAACTACATTTTCTAGGGTTTTCCAAGAAAAAACTCATTTTATACAAATCCTCATCCTTTATTGGTAGTATACTCATATGAGTAAACTCTCTAGAGTAGTTTCTCATATGAGCAAAGACCTAGACTCATATTGGGACCACCCATGACTCGTATTGGGTCTTTCTGGGCATTTTAGGCCCATTTTTGGTTCTCTTGCCTTGTTTGCTCATGCCATGAGTCATACAGACTCATACTAGCCCTACTCAGTACTCATATGATTAAAATCCCAAAATTACCCTACCCTATTTACTCATATGGGAAAAATGGGGGTTTTGTAAGGCCATAAGTCAAGCCAAAGTTGGATTTTTGGGTTGCTAGGGGTTTTTAAGACCCTCTTGATTTCTTTTTTCTAGTTTTTAACACCATTTTCTGCAAGTATACTTTGGATGCATAAAAATCTTCAAAAACATAAGGCCCTAAGGCTAATCAATCATTTGATATGTTTAGGAATCAAAACAAACTTGTTTTTAGGCTTAAAATGAACCTCAAATCACTCTTGAATGCCTAAAAAACTAACAATATGCAAACCTTTCCTAATCATTTCCTAAATAGTCCTAATCAATTAAAAACATTCTTATTTGGCCATAAAGAAATAAAAATCATACCTAAAGTCTTTTAGTTGGCTAAAATGAACATCATTCATGCAAAATCTAAGGTTTTAAAACACATTCATGCAAGTTAGGAATACAAGCTTTGGGAGCATAAAAAGAACCTCAAATCTCCATTTCAAATCTAATGGGTTCCTAATAAACTCTAACTCATTCTAACTATTCCTAAATCAAGCTCAATGCAACAATCTAAGCTAAAATGAACTTCATCTCAAAGTTCTTTTAAGTTTCATGCAATCTAGGAGCAAATATGTATTTCATTTTGAATGGTTTCCTAAACATTCCTAAAGGTTCCTAAATTTTCCTAATTCATTCCTAAAGCTTTGATATATGTAAAAAAGATTGTCTTGTTGCAAAATCTTTAAATTTTCCTAAGTTTTCATGCATAAAATTAATCTGGGAACTCCATTTTGGGCTTAAAAAAATGCAATCTAGAGCATCAAATCTTGAGTGAGCCTAAAGGAATGAATCAAAATCCACAAGTCATTTACTTTCAATCTCAAAGAAAAACAACACAATCTTGAATGCCATATTTTGAAAATCAAATCAGGATCCTAAAGAGATAAAACATGAATCTTGAATGCAAAGGCTAAAATACTTGCAAAATCTATTTTCAAAGATTTCTTGTTTTCAAAAGAACAAATCAAAACTTAAGCACATGTTTGCAAGCATTCATTTCAAAATCACTTAAAATCAATTTGGGAAAGAACCCTTGCTTTTTGTGTTTTCTAGGAGTCTTCAAATTCTGCAAATCTTTGATTAACTAAGCAATGTAAAAGAATTTGAACTTGGATGAGTTCACTTGTTTCACTTTTAGAAAAGCCTATCAAGAGAGAAAAGCACTTCCTCTTAAGAGAAAAAATTCAAACCGGTACTTCCCCAACTGATATATAAATAAAGTGTTGATAAAAATATCACTTCATCCCCTCAAGCTCAGGTGATGCATGTTGATTTTAGCCCAAGGTAGGTGAATGTCCCTACTATTTCAGCATGGTCAACTAGGCTCTTAAGTGAGTCACGCTCCTACAAATCGATTGGGAGGACACCACGGACCAAATTGGATACCTGTCAATCAAAAGCTACCCAACCTACTCCCAAAGGTATCAAAATATTTGTGCAAGGATCAATCCAAGTGGTTTCCTAGATCACCTTAAGACACTCACCATCTGTATTCCTTTTTTGGATATCAAACTATGGGCAAAGATTTTGATACTATTAGAAAGTAGAGTCCACCAAGATAACTGAGAAGGGGGGGCTGAATCAATGATGAAACAAATACAAATTTTATCACCTTTAATATATTTCAACCATGTAAGAAATGTAATCAACAACCATAGAAAGATATACATACATAACAAAACAATAACACAAGATATGTTGACTAGGGAACCTCTTGATCAAAGAGTAAACCCTAGTGGGAATGATGCCCACAAAAGATGCACTAATATGAAAATTCCTTGTGAGAGGATGGAATCTATTAGGAGCCTTATGAAATACATTCAGTACATATGAATCTTTGTTAGAAAACTTTGAATCCCAACTAAAAGATTCTAACCCTATTAGGAGTTATGGAAGACAAAAAGACCCACTATCCAAATGGCTTCAAGGGAAAGATCACTAAACACACTGTCCAATTGATCTTTGTATTACTCAATAGAATAATACCAAAAGATTATTAATCTCAACAACTTATTACTTCTCCTTTGACTGTACCAAACTGCACCAACTGCTTCATCAGATCTCAATACCAGATCTCTGTACTTCACATATCCTCTTACAAGTATTGCTTAATTTCACAATTCACTTCCTTATAATTCTCACATTAAAAAAAGTAAAATAATCCTTCCTTTATACCAAACTCAAATAATTACAAATGAGTCGGCATGCAAATTACAAAATAAAATCTTCCACACATTACACAATATTCCACAATTACATAAAAGTTTCAGCTTCCAATTAAAATAATTCTTCACTCGTGTGACCTCTAACCTTGCTATCACTTCCACATCATAATTATCATGTCTTTATCATTTGTACAACTTTTAATTCTTAGATTCTATCTCGATTAGGAGATATCATCTGATTTCCATAAACTGCTTCTCAAGAACACTGCCTAAATACTGCTTCCACTGATTTACACATAACTATCATGAATAGTTGAATTTTTGTATGTGCTCTTAACCATGATCTTAGGAAACATCATAGATTAAGTCCTCAACTCCACATAGATTGATCTTCAATATCTCACGTGCGCTAATACAAACACTATCTGCTTCTCTGCTAATCTCCAGTAGATCACTGTGTTGACATCAATGACAATCACAGTCATGAATGCAACAATAACTGCTACATAATGGTTGTGAATAATCCCCCATAGGATATATTCAGCATTCATTCCTAAAAATCTCCCCCATTGGCATTGATGGCAACATAGATGAAAAACATCCAAGTTCCATGAATACCAACACTGCAGTACTACTACTCTGAAATATTCTCTTCATCTATCAAATATTGCTTCATTTTCTTTCTCAATTCTTTTAGTTTTCCATTTTATATTTCTTGTATCCTTCTCCCTCAAATTATCTTCAATAGATGGTTTTTCATGTATCCTTCTCCCCCATTGAAATCAATGACAAATGCTACATCACTATGTCAACAAAAACTTCAATGTCAAAAAACACTTTTCAGAAAATACATTTTACTAGAGTCCTCATGACTCAGCTCAGAAACATATACTCCCCCATAGAGGAAGTACCAACATCTAGTCCAGAAAAAGATAAGGCTCATATACCACTAGACTAATGCAACAATCTACATCACTTCTCAAAAGTAGGTTGGGGCATAACCCCAAGCATACCTCTCAGATACTCAAATGTATCTTTAGGCAAAGCCTTTGTAAATATATGTGCAATCTATTCTTTTGTACTTATATACTCAAGTCTAACTTCTTTCTCTACAACTTTCTCTCTCACTACATGATACTTTATTTATATATGCTTTGTCTTAGAATGTAGTACAGGATTCTTAGACATACTAACTGTAGTGGTGTTATCATAGTGTATAACAACAAGCTCACCAAATTTTATTCCAATATCCTTCAACATTTGTTTCATCCATATTATTTGGTTAAAATTGTTTGTTGTTGCTACATATTCTTCTTCTGTTATGCTTTGTGAAATATAGTTTTGTTTCTTTCTTAGCTAATAAACCAATCTTCCTCCAAGGAAAAATGTTCCACCACTTGTACTCTTTTTATCATCAACACTGCCTCCCCAATCTGCATCTGTATATGCACATAGGGTAAATTCATCATATTTTTATACCACAATCCATATTCAATTGTGCCTTTCAAGTACCTCAGTATCCTTATTACTGCTGCATAATGTGATTCTTTAGGGTCATCTTGAAATCTTGCAACAATTCCAACCGCATGTGATATGTCTATTCTTGTATGAGTTAAATATTGTAATCCTCCAATCATAGATATGTACTTCTTATGTTCAACTACATGAGTCTCATTTGTGCTAGATAACTTGTGTCTAGTTACCGTAGGTGTGTCAACCATCTTACAGTTCTCAATTAAAAATCTCTTCAATAAGTCATCCAATTACTTTGTTTGACATAAGAAGATACCATCACTGTTCTATGTTATCTACAATCCTAAAAAATATTTCATCTCACCAATCATACTCATTTCAAATTCAGTCTTCCTTTCATCTGCAAATATATCACTGGCTTCATCTTCTCCTCCAAAGATAATATCATCAACAAAAATAACTACAATCAACAAACCATTTTCAATTTCTTTCATATACAAGTTACTATCTACTGTGCCTTTAGTAAATCCTAATTTTATCAAATACTTATCCAGTCTTGCATACCAAGTTCTAGGTGCTTGTTTAAGTCCATATAAATCTTTGTTCAGTTTACATACCATGTCTCATTCATGAGTTAAGGGAAAACCTTCAGGCTGCTTAATGTAAACTTCTTCTTCTAACTCTCCATTGAGAAATGATGACTTCACATTCATCTGATATACTTTAAATTTCTTATAGGTTGCATAAGCCAAAAACATTCTTACTACTTCAATTCTTGCTACAGGTGAAAAAGTTTCTTCATAGTCAATTCCTTCTTGTTGTGAGTATCCTTTACATACCAATCTTTCTTTATTCCTTAAAACTTCTCCTTCTTCATTCATCTTGTTCCTGAATGCCCATTTAGTTCATATAACATTCTTATCTTTAGGTCTAGGGACCAATTCCCAAGTCTTGCTCTTTTAAATTTTATCTAGTTCTTCCTTCATAGCTTTAATGCAATTTTCATCTTCACAAGCTTCACTAGTAGATTTAGTTTCAATTTGATAAATTAAACACAATTGTTCTTGTACCATATTTTGTGTCATAACTCCTCTGTCTATTCTCCCAATAATCTTCTCAATAGGATGATTTCTTGTTAGATTCATGTTAGGTGTCAATGTCTCAATTCTTGCTCTAGTTATAGGTTCTTCTATGATTTCCTCAATGTAGCTCTCATTCTAAAAATCATTGTCAATTTCATAGAATAATTCAACATTTTCTTGATCAATTCTAGGCGAGTTCCTTCATCTAATTCATAATCAAGCATTCTTTCCTAAATTTTGAACTTTTCATCAACTTTAACATTTGTGCTCTCAATAATAGTTTTAGTATTTTATTGAAACATCTATAATCTTTTATTTTCAATGAATAAACAATAAATATACCTTCATCACTTCTAGGGTCAAACTTTCCAATGTCATCATCTCTCTTAATATAATATTTACTTCCAAAAATTTTGAAATACTTAACTGATGGTGCATGTCCAAACCATAGTTCATAAGGTGTCTTATATGTGTCTGCTCTTATCTGTACTCTGTTCATTGTATATATTATTGTATGCACTGCTTCTCTCCAGAATATCTTTGCCAATTCATTTTCAAATAGCATGGCTCTTGTTGCTTTAGTCACTAATCTATTTCTTCTTTCTGCAATACCATTTTCTTCAAGTGTTCTAGGGGCTGAAAACTATCTCTTAATGCCATTCACTTCACAAAAAAGTGTTAAATTCTTTTGAAGTAAATTCTCCACCTCTATCTGATCTCAAACATTTAATCTTCATTCCAGATTCATTCTCAACTTTGTTCCTAATTACTCTAAACTTATCAAATTCCTCATATTTTTCTCTAAGAAATGTAATCCACATCATTCTTATAAATATTGGAAAGTTTTCTATACTGAAGTATATGACTAGATATAGTGTTTTCATTATGGCAACAAAGTCATATAGCAATTTGGAGATAGTGCATTTAGTGTAAAGATCAGAATTTAGTTAAGTGTTGAAGACTAGACAATATACAGAGTTCCTACAGCTCAGAGCATCAATGCATGTGTTTACAGATGAATTATGATATGCACCCTAGAAGTTAATTTTTTTAGAGTACACTTATGCTTAGTCTATGAGTGCATAAGTAGATATTCAAAGATGTGAAAGTTATAGTCAGTTGAAGTTGCACAGCTAGTGTGTGCTAGCAGAGAACAGAGTATGGAGCCGATAGTTAGCATTTTGATTTGTGATTGTAATATAATATTGTAAAGGTCATGCACCTATTGTATTTAGGTTTTCAACATGTTTAGATGTGTAATTGTAAGCATGCTTAATCCAATTCATTTGGAAGCATTGTTTGTAATAGGGATGACCTATTTATGTATTTTGTATGAGCACATAAATATAAGGTGCACCCATTTTATTCGGTATGGAAGTTGTAATAGAGTTGTGATAAGTAGAGCAGAGGTATGTGAAGTTAGCATAAGAAGTATTAGAGATTTTCTAGAGGTCAAAGCATCAGTGCACCAAAGGAACTGATCTAACAAGCAGTGTCACAGTGAACAGTTCACCTGTAGATATAGTGTGTATATGAATCAAAAGGTTGTAGCCTTCACAATTTGAGAAGTGAGCTCTAGGATAGTGAGTCCACTCCCCTAATAGGGATCATTGTAAAAGACTCCTACCAGGGTCTGAACCTTAACAAGGTCTACTATACTTAAAGCATTGTAAAGCTACTCCTAATAGGGTAAAGGATCTTCTAACAAGGATCACGAAACACTAGTGCAAATTATTAGTGGGTATCAAGTCCCACCAAGGCTTTTACCTATTTGGGTTTCCTTGTAACCATATTGGTGTCATGTGTTGATTTCATGTTTCATGTTTATGTGAATGTTTAATTCAGTTCTTAAGCATTTATGTTCAGCATAAAGATTAAAGTTAAAAGTTAAAATACAATGAACACTGATTCACCCCCCCCCCCCCCCTCTCAGTGTTCCCACTCCTAAAAATTGGTATCAGAGCTCTGGTCCTCAACAAACAAGTTTAACCACTTAACGAGATCATGGACAAAGTAGATATGAAACATCTAAAGAAAAATCTTGAAGCTTCTCTTGAAGACCTGGATAATTTAGAAAGAGAAATTGAATAACTAAAAGAAAAAGTCAATGATGCTCAATTAGTTATCAAAAGACTAAGAAAGGATTTGAAAGGATGCTCTAATAGTGAACTTGAAGAAAAAGTCAAGAAGTTGAGTGAAGAAAATGCATCCTTATTAAGTTAGCTTGAAGAATTTGATGACAAACTGATGAGTAATCAAAATGTCTATAATGAACAAGTCAAGGAGAACCTTCAACTAAATGAAGAACTAAGGGAAGAAAACTTAGAAATCTTGGAGCTAAATAATATCAAAGAGAGCTTGGAATCTGAATTGAAAAAGACAAAGGATCATATTGACAAATTACACACTAGTGCTGATTTGGTAGAATCATCAACAATGAAGCACAAAATCAGATTGACAATATGCGAGGAAGAAAGGATTCACAAAAGAACTCTACTGATGATGAGAAGATTGAAGATCAAACCAAAGACAATGGTGGTCCTCCTAAGAATGAGTGCAAGCAAGTAGAATGCACTTTTTTTGCTTGTAACAAGCATGGACACATTGCAAGAAACTATACCGAGGTAAGACCTTTTAATGGCTAATATTATTCATGCAATAGATTTGGTCATATAGCTATGAATTGCAAGACTAGTAAGAAGAAAAGGACTCAACAAGATCAAAGAAATTAGAATTAGACAAATATTAGAAGTTCTCAGAATGTTACATGTCAGATATGTAACTATAATGGTCACTTAGCCAAAACATGCAGAATGGTGACTCATGTCAATGCATTGAGGAATAATAGACCTCTAGTTGTTTTTCACTCTTGTAACAAGGCTGGACATATCTCAAGGTTTTGTAGATCAAGGACGCAAGGTCAGGAAAGCCCTAAAAAGACCGAAGAACTAGTTTTGGATCCTGAAGCAAAAGTCAAGTTTGTGAAAGCCTTAGAGGATGCAAGCTTGATTTGGTCAGAAGGAAAGAAGGACAAAGCTGATGAGAATGTATTGGATGCATCCCCAGTGGATGCACCCTCTACATCTACATGAATGGCCCTCAGGGTCATAGGGGGAGCTAATTTAGTTCTAGACCCCTGTGTGGCTATTATACTCATCCTAATAGTATGTGCCTTTAGACTTAAGTTTTTGGAGTGTATAGGAACCTTCATGCAAGAGCACACATGTTGATTGTTAGTAGAGCTCAAATGTGAAGTTTTGAAGTGACATCCTGGTTTACGTGACATGCATTAATGGTAGATTTTTCACTTTAAAGTACACAAAAGTCATTTGATTGCTTGTTGCATTCAAATTCAGAGTGATAGAGAGTAGAAGGAGCCTTGGAAGTTGGTGTGAAGTCTTGGTGATTGATCTATCAAAGATTTGCTACAATTATCAGTGCATTTGATTAGTTGCAGTAACCCTAGCTCATTGCGCCAATTCGAAAGCAATCAGATTATCTCTACATTCAGTTGGAAAGTGATTAACAAGTAATTCATGGCCACTCCCATAGTTTTTGATGTTGTTGAAAAGAAGAGATACATATTCAAGAGGCACCCATTCAAATCCACCAGTGATAATTTTGAAGGAGCTTTCTCCTACACGCCTATGGGTTTCATGCATGTGGAAGACATAAGGGCTTACATCTACTGTAAGAAAGAATCTATTGGACTAGATAGGTTAAGGGTGCACATGGATACCATTTTGAAATAGGATAAAACATTCATGGATGAATACACCAAATGGAATGATCACCCTATTTTTGAGTATGGTACAGCATATGAATTCTATGAGACAGAATGGATAAAGATCTTATTGAGAAGAATCCATGATGATTTGTTTTGGATTTTAGATGTTCTAGTTAGAATCACAAATGACTTAATTCATGAGATAACAGGCCTTTCTAGGATAGGCAATGTCCTTCCAATGGGCAAGGATGTAAGGAAAATGGTAGAACAAGTATGTAAATCAAGGAGCGATAGGCGTGGCATGACTATTTAGCTGATTGAGCAAGCTGACATCAAATTGATGTTAATGATACTAGGTTACAAGTTTCATCATGCCAGTAGGGTGAATAGTGTGTATGTGGGCACTATTCTAGTAGCTATTAGGCTTGTGAAGGAAGATGGGGAATTCAACTTGTGTGAGATCTTGCGCGCATAGTTGATAGATAACATCAAGGCCATCAAGCATGACAAAACAAAGATATTTAGTTTTGGGTCCCTAATCATCTACATATACCTTTATATTGTTGGGAAGATATCAGATTTGTACTTGGACAAATCCATACCTACCATGCCTCAGATATCCAACAAAGTATCCATAGAAAGCACACTAAGAGATTACATCACTTTGGAATTGAATACTTTTAGAGGTAAGATGCAGATGAGGTATAGGATTCCAAAAAGCATTGTAGAGAAATATAAGGATACAATATGCTTTATGGTGGAGACTGATTCTACATTTATGGAAGTCGTTGAGCCTAGAACTAAGTGGATTCATCCACTTGGGTATGAAGTAGAGGAACAAGTTCTTGAAGCTTATACATAGGTACTTATGTCAACCCCCAAAGACCCTAATGAACCTAAGTGGGGAGCCTATGAGGAAAAGACCAGAGAAGTTGATGCAAAACTTAATAGTACTGCAAATAAAAGAAAGGTTGCAAAGGTCACCTCTGAGATCTTGAGAATACATGGTGTGTCTCAAGTAGACCTTGATAAGGAAAAGCATGAAAAGATTTCCCTAGAATTGAAAGGTGCAGTAGCAGAGGAAGAACAAGAAGATCCTAAGTTGAAGAAGATGAAAACTAAATCAGATGTCAGTCAGAAGGGTAAAGAAGATAATACTCCTTCTGTGCCCATAGACACTATTGATCTTGCCACTCCTCTAAAGTATAAGTCTATATTTAAGAGGAAGAAAGAAACTAGCTCTAGTCATCCATCCTCGCGAGCACTAAGGAGAAAGAAAAACATTCAAACACCTCCTAAGGTAGGATTCAAACCTAGTCTTAAAGTATTGAGTACTAGAATTGTTGATGAGGGCAGAATTGATCAAGTAGGGAAGTTCTATGAATCTTACAATGAGATTGAAAAATCATAAATACATAGTATGATTGTCAAACACATGATCAAGTTCAAGAAGATAGTCCTTGAGTTGAAAACCTCCATTCCAAATAAAGTATGGGAAATTTTAGAAAACCTAAAGAGACAAGCAAATGAAGAAGATCTAAGGATCAGAGAAAAAGTATTAGAAGATACGCTGCCAGTATGTTCTAAAGAAGAAGTGGCACTGATATTAAATTTGGTGAATCCACACTTGAGGAAAAAGATGATAACTCTTCATATTATGAACAAAGACTATGAGATGATAACGAAGGAAATAGAGAAGGCCTTTGAAAAGTTGTTATTGGAACAATAGATAAAACCACCCACTTCGCCCATCACTCATGCACCTAGTAAACAAGATAAAGAAGTAGAGACCTTCAATATACTAGTGATAGGTCCTCGGGACTTAGCACCCATAGAAGAAACTCAAACAGAGGTAGACAAGTTTGCACCCATCTCACAATCTCACCATCATCATATATAATGTGGAGGTAGCCATGGTAGCTACTGATAAGGATTTGGACAAGTTTGATGAAGCATTTGTTAGTACTGAAGAAGCTAAAATCTTATGTAGCAATACACCTCCCACTCAACAAGAAGAAGCACTCATAGAAGATGTATCTGAAAAGAAAGAAGAAAATACTTTTGTTGATCTTGCAAAAGTAAAACAAGAAGTGATGGATAGCACTGCCATCACTCCCTCCTCAACATTATTGTCAAGTTTGACACCTGACACAAGCAGTTTAGACTCCTAGAAAGAAGAAGACCTAATTAAGTTCAGCATCCTAGCTATGGAGAAGGCAAAGGAGAAACAAGTTATGAGGAATCCTTTCCTGATAGAATCAGTAAATATTTTGAACAGATTGCTACCAGAGGATAAGAAAGTGTTAAAAGTACACTCGGTTGATGATGTGAGTTCAGTCCTCTCATAGTTCAAATGTAATTTTTCTAGCCTAGAAGAATCTACGTCCATAGTAGCAGAAGAGAAGTACTTAAAGAAGAGACTGAATGAGTTGATGAGAAACTTTTCACTAGACTTGAATTCTCTTAAGTCTGGTCAAGCATCCTTTAAAGACTTTGTTGATGAAGGAAGAAGGATCATTACAGCATGTATGGATCAATATAAGCTCACCAATTCTCACTTCAAGAAGATAAAAGAAGTAGAAGCTTTGATTGAGTAGGTAAATAATTCAATGTCAGACACATCCACTAATGTAAACATGTGCAACAATGTCTACCAAGGATAGATAGACAAGATTGAGAAGGAAGAAAAAGAGATAACAAGGATAAGGTCCAGATAGACTCAGTTGAGGAATGGTCTTGCACCCTCTTTAGACATCCTCAATCAGAATATAAAGGAGATTGTTGCCACCATGGTAACTTATGATCATGGTCCCATCAGTGACTTGGAGAAGATGGAGAAGCTTCAATATGCATTATGCACCCATCTCTAGATAGTTAACTCTCTGATAACCTTTTGGAAGAAGGAGATCCAGAACCTCAATATTGCATATCTAGATGTTTTCCCTTAGTGAGTATGTGTATATATAGTTTTTTGATGCAAATTTTTCATTAATGTCAAAGGAGGAGTTGTGTATAGAATATGGAGTATATATATGTAGAGGAGATATAAGGTTATGTATAGAAGATGTATAAAAGACAAAAGTTTGTGTAAAGGTACAGTTAGCAAATTGGCCATATTCCTTTGTTTCCATTAATGACAAAGGGGGAGATTGTTGGAAAGTTGTCTATACTAAAGTATATGACTAGATATAGTGTTGTCATTATGGAAACAATGTCATATAGTAGTTTGGAGACAACGCACTTAGTGTAAAGATTAGAATTCAGTTAAGTGTTAAAGACTAGATAGTATATAGAGTTCCTATAGCTCAAAGCATCAGTGCACATGTGTAAAAATGAATTATGATATGTACCCTAGAAGTTAATTTTTTTAGAGTACACTTATGCTTTGTCTATGAGCGCATAAGTAGATATGCAAAGATGTGAAAGTTACAGTCAATTGAAGTTGCACAGCCAATGTGTGCCAGCAGAGAATAGAGCATGGAGCTGACAATTAGCATTTTGATTTTTGATTGTAATATAATATTGTAAAGGTCATGCGCCTGGTGTATTTAGGTTGTTGACATTTTTATGTGTAATTGTAAGCATGCTTAAGCCAATTCATTTGGAAGCATTGTTTGTAATAGGGCCTACCTATTTATGTATTTTGTATGAGTGCATAAATATAAGGTGTACCCATTGTATTTGATATGGAAGTTGTGATAAGTAGAGAAGAGGTATGTGAAGTCATCATAAGATGTATTAGAGCTTTGCTAGAGTTCAACGCATCAGCACACCAAGGGAACTGATCTGACAAGCAGTGTCATAGTGAACAATTCACCTACAGATGTAGTATGTATCTAAATCAAAAGGTTGTAGCCTTCACCATTTGAGCAGTGAGCTCTAGGATAGTGAGTCCACTCCCCTAACAAGGATCATTGTAAAATACTCCTAATAGCATCTGACCCTTAACAAGGTCTACTATACTTAAAGCATTGTAAAGCTACTCCTAATAGGGTAAAGGATCTTCTAACAAGGATCACAAAACACTAGTGCACATTATTAGTGGGTATCAAGTCCCATCGGGGTTTTTACCTATTTGGGTTTCCCCATAACCATATTGGTGTCATGTGTTGATTTCATGTTTCATGTTTATGTGAATGTTTAATTCAGTTCTTAAGCATTTATGCTCAGCATAAAGATTAAAGTTAAAAGTTAAAATACAGTGAACATTGATTCACCCCCCCCCCCCTCTCAGTGTTCCCATTCCTAAGAGTAAAATCATTAACAAGAATCATAAAATACCTTTCACCATAGAATCCTCTAGTCCTTGTGGGATCGCTCAAATTTTTATGAACAATTTCAACTTTTCTACCATTGTAAAATTCTTGCTCGAAAATGAGCTTCTCTTCTATTTAGCCATAACACATTCCTTGCAAATCATGTTAGTAGGTTTCATAATTTTAGGCAAATCTCTTACTACAAACGTAGTACTCACTTTCACAATTTTATCAAAGTTTATATGAAAAAATCTTCTATTCCATAACCAACTATCATCAATCTTAGTAATCAAGCATGTCATCTTAGTAGGATTCAACTAAAATACATTACCTTTGGTTCTTGATCTAGTTCCAATCAAATTACCATCCTTATCTTTGATTACACAATTTTTCTCAATAAACCAAACTTGATATCCCTTATCAAATAATTTTCCAACACTCAAAAGGTTATGATCCATCCACAAAGTAAACATCATCAATGTTAGTCTTTCCATCGAGAGTAATAGATCCTATTCCTTTTATCAAACAAGGTGCATTGTTTCCAACTCTAACAATTCCTCCATCATAATTGTTAAACTTTATGAATTTCTTCATGTCTCTAGTCATATGATGTGAACAACCACTATCTATAATCCAATCAAATCTCTTTTCTACTTGAGAAACTAATGCTTTTTCTTCTTTAACTTATGTTTCAGGGTTTTCTTCTTTTATTGCTACAAATCCTATATCATCATTCTCATTATCACTTTCACTTAGAGAATTTTCCATAATAGCTTCAAATTCTTTATCATTAGCATAATAACATTCTTTAGATGTTTTAGGTTTAAATTTCTTTCTATAATTCTTTTCTCTTTTAGGGCATTTAGATGAAAAATGACCATATTCTTGACAAGTCCAACATTTAAAAAATTTCTTACCGTCTAGTTCTCTTTTCACAAGCAAGGCAATTCCTTCCTCAATCTTCCTGTCTTCTTCATTCTTAAATCTACTACCACTAGCATAGTTTCCACTTACACTAATGCTTCTTGAAAAAGTAGGACGAATACTATGTGTGTTGAATGTTGTCTCCATTCTAGGTAGATCTCCTGATTGTCTCAAGTTTATCTCTGCTACTTCTAATCGTCCAAGAAGATTTTCTTTGGTGAAGTTCTTAGTACAAGGTATAACTTTCTCAATCATCTGCATTGTCTTCTTAAATGTAGGAGTTAATGTCCTTAGAATTTTCCATATCACTTCATTCTCTGTCTTGATTACTTCACAGGATTTTATACTTCCAACAATTTCTAACATTCTACCAATATAGCTTCTAACAGATTCATCTTCCATCATTCTTATATCTTAAAATGCACATATCCAATTATGTAATCTAACTTTCTTTGCATGTTCATCACCTTCAAAATTAGATTGTAAAGCTAACAAAATTTCATGAGACGTCTTTAGATATTTTACCTGACTGTACTCATTTTTTGGAAGAGATGACAAGATTACTTCTCTGGCAAGTATGTTACACATGAATAGATCTCTCTCCGCATTAGTACATTCTTCAATTTTTTCTTCATCAATGATAGCCTTCTTGTTCTTTATGATTAACCAATATCCTAGTTCTAAACAAAGCAAATGTGTCTTCATCTTTTCTTTCCAGCTGTCAAAATTTACTCCATCAAACTTAGGGCTTTCTTTCCTAAAATGATTCACCATGGATCTCCTTAAGTTGTTAAACTTTTCCTTCAAGGACTCGCTGCTCTAATACCAATTGTTAGAAATAAAGTCTATTAGGAATTAATTCTAAAGTGTTTGGCAGCCATTATGTAGCATTTTTTGTTGCATTCATGACTATGATTGTCATTGATGTTAACACAGTGATTTACTGAAGACTTGCAGAGAAGTAGACAGAGTTTGGATTAGCACATGTGGTTTATTGTAGTTGGAGCTATGTGATGTTGATTTTATACTCTTTGATATGTCATATGTCTATGGTTAAGATCACAGATAGTAATTCATTGATTCATAGAAGTTATGATCATTTTGGTGGAAGCAGTGTTCAGGCAGTGTTCATGAGTAGTGGTTTGTGGAAATCGGATGATATCTCCTAATCAGGATGGAATCTAGTTTTTTGTAGTTAAAGGGAAGTTGGAGACATATTTAGAGTGATTTTGATGAAGTTGTAATGCAAAAGTGTGTAATGGTAGTAGCAGTTGTGATGCTTTATGCATGAAGTGAAGAAAAGAGCTAAGTATGAAAGTGAATGTGTGAAGGAAGACATGCGAAGTATAGAGATCTGATGTAACAGTGAATGTGGTTTGGCATAGTTAGAGAAGAGGTAACATATTATTCTATTGTTTAATGCAAAGATTATTTGGACAATGTGTTCAGTGATCTTACCCTGAAGCTATTTGGGCAATGGATCCTTCTGTCTTCCATAACTCTTAACTAGGTTAGAATTTTTTAACAGGGATTCATATGTACTAAATATATTTCATAAGACTCCTAATATAGTCCATCCTCTCACAAGGAATATTCATATTAGTGCATCTTTTTTGGGCATCATTCCCACCAGGGTTTACTCTTTGATCAAGAGGTTCCCTAGTCAACATATCTTGTGTCATTGTGTTATTGTGTATGAAAATATTTCTATGGTTGGTAATTATATTGCTTAGATGGTTTAATGTCAGTGAAGATGATAAAAGTTATAATTATCTGATACACCCCCCCCCCCCCCCCTCTTATTTATCTTGGTGGACTTTACTTTCTAACAATTGGTATCAGAGCAGTAGGTCCTTGAAAAAGAAGTTTAACAGCTTAAGGAGATCCATGGTGAATTTTAGGAAAGAAAGCCCTAAGTTTGATGGAGTAAATTTTGACATCTGGAAAGAAAAGATGAAGACACACCTATTATGTTTAGGATTAGGCTATTGGTTGATTACAAAGAATAATAAGACTATCATTGAAGAGGAAAATCTTGAAACATGTATTGTGGAAGAGAGAGATCTATTCACGTGTAACATACTTGCAAGAGAAGCACTTTTGACAGCACTACCAGAGAATGAGTACAGTCAGGTAAAATATTTGAAAAAATCTCATGAAATTTGGAATGCTTTACACTCTACTTTTGAAGGTGAGGAACATGCAAAAAGAATTAGATTACATAATTGGATATGTGCATTTGAAGATATAAGAATGTTGGAAGATGAATCTATTAGAAGTTATATTGGTAGAATGTTAGAGATCATTTCAGGTATAAAATCTTATGGAGGAACAAAGATAGAGAATGAAGTGATATGGAAAATTTTGAGGACATTGACTCCTGTATTTAAGTAGACAACATAGATGATTGAACAAGTGATACCTTATACAACAAACTTTACAAGAGAGACTCTTCTTGGAAGATTGGAAGCAGAAAAAATGAACCTGAGATTATCAAGAGACTTACCTAGAATGGAGACAGCATTCAGTGCTCTTAGTGTTTGCCCTACTTTGTCAAGAAGCATTAGTGTGAGAAAAGATTATGCTAGCAATAGCAGATCTAGAAATGAAGAAGACAAGAAGATTGAAGAAGGTATTTCCTTGCTTGTGAAAAGAGAACCAGACAGTAAGAAATTTTTTAAATGTTGGACTTGTAAAGAATATGGTCATTTTGCATCTAAATGTCCTAAGAGAGTTAAAAAGTTCAGAAGCAATTTCCAACCTAGAATATCTAAGGAATGTTATTATGCTAATGATGAAGATCTTGAAGCTAGTATAGAAAGAACTTTAAGTGAAAGTGATAGTAAGAATAATGATGACATAGGATTTGTAGCAATTAAAGAAGAAAATCTTGAATCTGATGTTAAGGAAGAAAAAGCCTTAGTTTCTCAAGTTGAAAAGAAAGCTGATTGGATTATAGATAGTGTTTGTTCACATCATATGACTGGAGACATGAAAAAGTTCATAAAGTTGAATGAATATGATGGTGGAGTAGTTAGAGTTGGAAACAATGCACCTTGTTTGATTAAAGGTATAGGATCTATTACTCTTGATGGAAAGACTAATACTGATGATGTTTATTTTTTGGATGGATTGAAATATAATCTTTTGAGTGTTGGACAGTTAGTTGATAAGGGATATCAAGTTTGGTTTATTGAGAAAACTTGTGTGATAAAGGATAAAGATGGAAATCTGATTAGAACTGGATCTAGAACCAGAGGTAATGTATTTTAGTTGAATCCTACTGAGATGACATGTTTGATTACAAAGATTGATGAGAGTTGGTTATGGCATAGAAGGTTTTGTCATATAAACTTTGATAACATTGTGAAAGTGAGTATTACACTTGCAGTAAGAGATTTACCTATAATTATGAAGCCTACTAACATGATTTGCAAAGAATGTGTAATGGCTAAACAGAAGAGAAGTTATTTTCCTAGTAAGAAGTTTACATCTATAGAGAAGCTAGAGATTGTTCATATAGATTTGAGCAGTCCTACCAGGACTAGAGGATTCTATGGAGAAAGGTATTTTATGATTCTTGTTGATGACTTTACAAGAATGATGTGGATTGCATTTCTTAAAGAAAAATCTAAAGCATTTGATAATTTTAAGATTGTTAAGAATAAAGTTGAGAATGAATTTGGAATGAAGATTAAATTTTTAAGATCTGATAGAGGTGGAGAATTTACTTCTAGAGAGTTTAACAACTTTGGTGGAAAAAATGGCATTAAAAGATAGTATTCAGCCCCTAGAACACATGAACAAAATGGCATTGTAGAAAGAAGGAATAGATTAGTGACTGAAGCAGCAAGAGCTATGTTGTTTGAAAATAATTTGGCAAAGATATTCTAGAGAGAAGCAGTGAACACAGCAATATATACAATGAACAGAGTACAAATCAGAGCAGACACAGACAAGACACCTTATGAATTATGGTTTGGACATGCACCCTTAGTTAATTATTTTAGAATTTTTGGAAGTAAATGTTATATAAAGAGAGATGATGATATTGGAAAGTTTCATCCTAGAAGTGATGAAGGTATATTTCTTGGATATTCTTTGAAAAGAAAAGCATATAGATGTTTCAATAAAAGAACTAAGACTATTGTTGAGAGCGCAAATGTTAAAGTTGATGAAAAGTTCAAAATTCAAGAAAGAATGCTTGATTATGAATCTGATAAAGAAACTCATCCTAAGCCTAATACTGGAACTACTAAATTGTTTTATAAAACTGACAGTGATTTGTTGAATGAAAGCCACAGTGAAGTCATTAAAGAACCTACATCTGAAGAGAGATCTGAAACAATGACACCTAGCAAGAGTTTGTTAAAGAATCATCCTTTTGAATAGATTATTGGGAGCATCAAAAGAGGAGTTCTTACTCTAAATAAGGCACAAGAATAGTTATGTTTGATTTCTCAAATTGAACCTAAGACTACTAATGAAGCTTTTGAAGATGAAAGCTGGACTAATGCTATGAAAGAAGAACTAGATCAGATTGAAAAGAACAAGACATGGGAATTGGTCCCTAGCCCTAAAGACAAGAATGTTATTGGAACTAAATGGGTATTCAAAAACAAGATGAATGAACAAGGAGAAGTAGTAAGAAACAAAGAAAGATTGGTATGTAAGGGTAACTCACAACAAGAAGGAATTGACTATGAAGAAACCTTTGCACCTATTGAAAGAATTGAAGTAGTAAGAATGTTTTTGGCATATGCAGTGTACAAGAAATTCAAAGTGTATCAGATGGATGTGAAGTTAGCATTTCTGAATGGAGAATTGGAAGAAGTCTACATTGAGCAGCCTAAAGGTTTTCCTTTAACTCAAGAAGGAGACATGGTATGTAAATTAAAGAAAGCTTTATATGGACTTAAACAAGCACCTATAACTTGGTATGCAACACTGGATAAGTATTTGTTAAAGTTGGGATTTATAAAAGGTACAGCTAATAGCAATCTGTACACAAAAGAAATTGAAAATGGTTTGTTAGTTATAATTATTTTTGTTGATGACATTATGTTTGCAGGAGAAGATGAAGCTAGTGACAAATTTGCTAATGAAATGAAGACTGAATTTGAAATGAGTATGATTGGTGAAATGAAATTTTGGGATTACAGATAACACAAAAACAATCATGGTAGCTTTGTAAGTCAGACAAAGTACTTGAATGACTTGTTAAAAATATTTGGAATGCAGGATTGTAAACTAGCTGGAACACCTATGGTGACTGGACATAAGTTATCTAGCACAGATGAGACTCCTACAGTAGAATAGAGGAAATACAGATCTATGATTGGAGGATTGCAGTATTTGACTTATACAAGACCTGATATAGCAAATTCAGTTGGAATTGTAGCAAGATTTCAAGTTGAACCTAGAGAATCACATTATGCAGCAGTAAAGAGGATACTGAGATATTTAAGAGGCACAATGGACTATGGATTATGGTATGAAAATTCTGATGATTTTACCCTACGTGCACATACAAATGCTAATTGGGGAGGTAGTGTTGATGATAAGAAAAGCACCAATGGAGGAGTAGTTTTCCTTGGAGGAAGATTAGTTTCTTGGCTAAGAAAGAAGCAGAATTGTATCTCACAAAGAATAGTAGAAGTAGAATATGTAGCAGCAACAAACAATTGTAACTAGATAATTTGGATGAAGCAGATGCTGAAGGATATTGGTATAAAATTTGTTGAACCTATTGTTTTACATTGTGATAACACTAGTACAGTTAGTATGTCTAAGAATCATGTATTACATTCTAAGACAAAGCATATAGAGATTAAGTATCATGTTGTAAGAGAGAAAGTTTCTAAAAAAGAAGTCAGACTTGAGTACATAAGTACAAAGGAGTAGATAGTAGATATATTCACAAAGCCTTTGCCTAAGGATACATTTGAGTATCTAAGAGGTATGCTTGGGGTTATGCCCGAGCTTAATTTTGAGAAGTGATGCAGTTGGTTACATCTATCTAGTGGTATATGAGCCTTATCTTTCTTCTGGACTGGATGTTGGTACTTCCTCTATGGGGGAGTATGTGTATCTGAGCTGAGTCATGAGGACTCTAGTAAATGTATTTTCTAAAAAGTGTCTTTTGACATTGATTTTTTGTTGACTTACTGATGGAATTTCTATCATTGATGTCAATGGGGGAGAAGTATGCATGAAAAAAAATATGAGACATTTGTTGGAGAGAATTGAACAGGATAACGAAGCAAGATTTGATTGATGAAGAGGATTTGAAGAAGCAGTGTTGCAGTATTGGATTTTTGGAACATTGGATGTTTTTCATCTATGTTTCCATCAATGCCAATGGGGGAGATTGTTAGGAATTAATGCTAAAGTATTTGGTATCCATTTTGTAGCAGTTTTTGTTGCATTCATGACTATGATTGTCATTGATGTCAACACAGTGATTTACGGAAGACTTGCAGAGAAGCAGATAGAGTTTGGATTTGTGCACATGGGTTATTGCAATTGGAGATATGTGATGTTCAATTTATACTCTTTGCTATGTCATATTTCTATGGTTAAGAGCACAAACAATAATTCATTGATTCATGGAAGTTGTGATCATTTTGGTGGAAGCAGTGTTCAGGTAGTGTTCCTGAGTAGCGGTTTGTGGAAATCAGATGATATCTCCTAATCAAGATGGAATCTGGTTTTTCATAGTTAAAGGGAAGTTGGGGACACATTTATAGTGATGTGGATGACAACATAGACTTCGAGGTCACATGAGTGAAGATTTATTGTATTTGGAAGCTGACAGTTTTATGTAATTTTTGTGTAGCATGTGAAAACTTTTATTTTGTAATTGTATGTCGACTCATTTGTAATTATTTGAGTGTGGTATAAAGGATGGAATGTATTTCCTTGTTTTAATGTATTTTTTAAGTAGTAGCATGAAGTTGTAATGTGAAAGTGTGTAATGGTAGCAGCAGTTGTGATGTTGTATGCGTGAAGTGAAGAAAAGAGCTAAGTATGAAAGTGAATGTGTGAAGGAAGACATGTGAAGTACAGAGATCTGAAATTGAGATCTAATGTAATGGTGAGAGAAATTTGGCATAGTCAGAGAAGAGGTAACATATTATTCTATTGAGTAATGCAAAGATTATTTGGATAGTATGTTTAGTGATCTTACCCGGAAGCTGTTTGGGTAGTGGGTCCTTCTGTCTTCCATAACTCTTAACTGGGTTAGAATCTTTTAACAAGGATTCAAAATCTCCTAATAGGGATTCATATGTACTGAATATATTTCATAAGACTCCTAAGAAATTCCATCCTCTCACAAGGAATATTCATATTAGTGCATCTTTTGTGGGCATCATTCCCACCGGGGTTTACTCTTTGATCAAGAGGTTCCCTAGTCAACATATCTTGTGTCATTATGTTATTGTGTATGAATATCTTTCTATGGTTGGTAATTATATTTCTTATATGGTTTAATGTTATTGAAGATGATAAAAGTTATAATTATCTGATAACTGATTCACCCCCTCCCTCTCAGTTATCTTGGTGGACTTTACTTTCTAACAAAGTCCACCAAGATAACTGAGAGGGGGGGTGAATCAGTTATTAGATAAATACAACTTTTATCACCTTTAATAGATTTCAACCATGTAAGTAATGTAATCAATAACCATAGAAAGATATACATACATAACAACACAATAACACAAGATATGTTGACTAGGGAACCTCTTGATCAAAGAGTAAATCCTGATGGGAATGATGCCCACAAAAGATGCACTAATATGAATATTCCTTGTGAGAGGATTGAATTTTTTAGGAGTCTTATGAAATATAGTTAGTACATATGAATCCCTATTAGGATATTTTGAATTCCTGTTAAAAGATTCTAACCCGGTTAAGAGTTATGGAAGACAGAAGGACCCACTGTCCAAACAACTTCAAAGGAAAGATCATTGAATACACTATCCAACTTATCTCTATATTACTCAATAGAATAATACCAAAATATTACTAATCTCAATAACTTATTACTTATCCTTTGACTGTTCCAAACCGCACCTACTACTTCATCAGATCTCAATACAAGATCTTTGTACTTCACATATCCTCTTGCAACAAGTATTGCTTAATTCTGCAATTCACTTCCACATAATTCTCACATTAAAATAAGGAAAATAATCCTTCCTTTATACCACACTCAAATAATTACAAATGATTCAGCATACAAATTACAAAAGAAAATCTTCCACGCGTTACACAATATTCCACAATTACATAAAACTGTTAGCTTCCAATTAAAAAAATTCTTCACTCATGTGACCTCTAACCTTTCTATCATGTCCACATCACAATTATCATGTCTTCATCATCTATACAACTTTTCATTCTCAGATTCTATCCTGATTAGGAGATATCATCTGATTTCCATAAACTGCTTCTTAGGAACATTGCTTGAATACTACTTCCACTAATTTACACATAATTGTCATGTATAGTTGAATTTCTATATGTGATCTTAACCATGATCTTAGGAAACATCATAGATTAAGTCCTTAACTCCACATAGCTTGATCTTTAATATCCCACATGCGCTAATATAAACATTGTCTTCTTCTCTACTAATCTCTATTAGATCACTGTGTTGACATCAATGACAATCACAGTCATCAATGCAACAAAAACTGCTACAAAAAGGCTATGAATACTCCTCCATAGGATATATTCAACATTCATTCCTAACAGATACTAACCTAACTTCTAGGTAGTTCTTCTTCATGTATTTTTTTAAGTTTCAAACTCAGTGCAAAACATCTATTGAACATACACAAACAAAGAATTCTACATCAAATCCTTTTCCATATCAAAATCAAAATCCATAAGTCATCCAAGCTTATAGAATCCTCTCATCCTAGTATCCCAATCATGGTCTTCCAATCACCTTGTATCTAGTCTTGTCCCCATTCCTAGGTTAGCAGAGTCATCCCCCATCCCCTTTCCATCCTCCTCCAGAGTCATTCTTTCATCTTATCTTGAGCCAAATCCAAATCCCAATTAGAGCTTGTCAATTCATCCCAATCTAAGCCTTATTCTTCCAATCCATCTTCATCCTTCATCAACTCATCTGCAAGTCAACATGTCTCAAAACTATTATGATGAGTTTGGTTGTTATGTCTCTCCTCTTGTTCCATCCTATCTTGATGATGCTGAAAGTCTTGTTGATCATGATGAGTAGTTTTAAAACCTTAGAAAGCTTGTTCCAAACATATTCCAAAATCCAAATCCCCTTCCATCCTATTCCAATGATGATGAGAATCTTATGGATCATGATGAGAATTTTTAAAACCTTAGAAAGCTTGCTCCAAACATCCCCTGGAATCCAATCATTCCTCTAAACTATCCTATCATGCCTTCATGTATATCCACTAGCACTCCCTATCATGCCTTTGACAAGGTAAATCCACTATCTTATTCATCCACACCTTCTTCCTATCTTGAGCCTACATATCCTCTATATGCATCCTTCATACCTTCATCTCCTTCTATGATCATATTCCAATCACCATCTTTCTATAGAAACACTTCACACTACTTCCCTTATCCAAAACATCCATCTCCTTATCCTCCAACCCAGTTTCAAAACAAAAATCCTAGTCTTCCAATCCATTACCTCGATCCTCCATCCTATCTCAACCCACCATCTCCTATTCCAAACTACATTTCCACAAATCCCTTCCATAAGAAGAATACATCCCCCAATCTGATTCTTATCCTATACCTTGATCCATCATGCCTACTCCATCAATTAGCCAATCAAGTTTAAAAGCTTCCTCTAAACCTACCTCTTTGAACTATCTAGTCATGTCATCCTCCAATTCCTCTTTGGCACCAACATCCCCACAAGAAAGTTCACAATATTCCACCTCACCTTCATGTGTGAACTATCCTAGCCCTCCATCTTATACACATTCTATTCCATCACCTCCTCTAGTCTGAAAGTCTCCAAGGAGTTTCACAAGAAAACCAATAAAAAATCACTTTCCTAAAGTTGAGGAGTCATTCCATCTCAATCCTTCAACTGAATCCATCATTGATGATACCCATCCATCTCCTACATTCATCATTCCTTCTCCATCACCTCCATCATTTATCCTTCTTCCATATATCCCACTCATTGATCCTCTTCCATCTCCTAGCATCATTGATTCATTCTCATGCATTGACTCCATCCAATCTCCATTCATTTCTCCTCCTATAATTATCTAAACCACATCCAAGGAGCCTCATGAGTTCACCCTTCTTCCTACCATCACAATTATAGAATCTCCCATCCTTCCATCCACTCCCTCTGAATATTCTATCCGTAAACCCCCCCTCACTCTATCCACACCAATCCAACCCAGTCTAGATCTTGACCAAAAGCAGGTTGAAATACCCATAGATGAAAATCAAGATCCAATCCCTTCACTTCCTCTATGGCATGTTCTATTGCTTCCATCACCCCCAATCCAAGATCCTATCATTCCAATTCCTCTAATCCAAGATCTATTTCTACCTCCAAATCCCAGTCAAGATCATATCATCCCATCCTTTCCACTTGAGGATCCTCCAATCAAAGACATCTCACTACCATCATTGTATCCTCTTGGTCCACTTACATTTTTCAATGGAAGTCCACTTGAAGAAGAAGCAATAGGTGCCATATCTTCCACCACAAAACCTGAAACTAGATATTTATCTTATTCCCCAAGTTAGAAATATACTTGCTTGGATAAAATGCTCAATAAATGGAATTATCAATGAAAATTATTGGGCACTCATGAACAAGGAAATATAGAGCCCATACAGGACAAGAAACATCCAAAATCATGTGGTATTGGTCATACATTTGAAGAAGGCACTTCATCCAAAAATGTTGGTACAGCTAAAGCCAAATTTGAGCACCCTTCCAAAACTACCATCACATCTTCCTATCATCCCTCCAAAGCATACCATGCCATTCCTCCTCCATCATTACAATCCAGGACAACCTATCACATTCCTCATTCATCCTCCAAATCCATTTTTGGTCCCTATGTCCCAAAATCCTCCAGCACATATCCTCTACATACCAAATCCATTTTGGGCCCTTACATCCCAAAATCTCATCCCTCATCTTATCCTACTCAATACTTCATCCAAAATCTAAACATCCCTAGTCATGATCAACAAAGTCACATTCCCACATCTCCTATCCTCCAATCTCCTTCCATCTTTCCATCCATATTTCCTCCATCCCGCACAACTCCTCATATTCCTTCCAATGCTTGTCGCAATTTGGATGCCATATCAAAGATGAATAAAGGTAGCTATCCTAAAAAATCTAAAGTGTAATACCTCTCCTATGGTGATACTTAGACTTTTTTTATTTGGACATTTTATTATGATGGTCAGAACTATACATTTGCATTTATGTTTTGCGGATGATGATATGATGGATATGTGCATTTATGGTTATCAATTATATGTTTATGAGATTAGAAAACCATCTATTTTTATATGTTTTATGGATCTAACTTAGGATTTGAATCTAACCATTATCATGATGTTTTATGTTTCATAGATATGTGTTTGATGTGTTTTCATGACTCAAGATGAAGTCATAGTTACTCACTTAGTTGAGGTCCACACAATGTATTGATCCTGGTCATCTTCTTGCATATATCTGATTTGTATCTCCATATGTATGTATATATGTGTGTGTATGTGTGTGTGTGTGTGTGTGTGTGTGTGTGTGTGTGTGTATGTATGTATCTCTTCTTGGTGATGCAAGATTGTAGGTACCAGGTATCGTCTCCACCTGGCTTCACAGGTCTGAGCGATCCCTCAAAATCCTTGATCATTGTTGTTGTTATAGAGATATCACCAGGTTCCACAGGAAGAAACTTCACCTTTGATCCTTTTATCCTTAGGTGGGAAGTGTCGAGTCAGTCCCTTGTGCGGATGTATTATGTGATCTTTTAATCTATTGGTTTGGTGGATCCTGTAGTTAGTTTCTTGTCTTTTGCATTCATTGAGAATGAGGTTTTGAGTATGGTATTTTTACTTCTTGGTATGCTCAACTTTGTTAGTAGAGTATTGATGTGAGCCATTGTATATTTGAAGCTATGATTTATTAATTTATCTTAATTAGTAGCTACTATTATACTAGCATATCTCATTAGGGACGAGTTGGTATGTGATTAAATCATGTGATTTTAATATTTATAATAATGAATAATTTTATGGTATTATTTTATAATACTCATAATGACAAAGTGTCTATGGCAATATTAATAATAAAATGTTTTAAATTAAATAGTGGTAAAATCTAACTTATGTTAGTAGCTACTTAATATATATTTTAGAATGTGGATTAGTGTATGAATAAATAATGTTATTCTTAAATATTTAATATTTTTAATAGTGTTTCTTACTTATGATATATGTACCATAAGCATGTGGGTGCACACACATGCCTATGAATACATATATATATTTCTATTATATAATAAATTAATTGTGTGAAAGAAACTATTCTTATAAATCTATGTTATTCTTATAAATGGTAAATAGATTCTATTACCATAGTTAAATAAATTAGTAAATTATTTTAAGATTATATTATTTATTTTTACACCCTTAAATTTAGGGAAACAAAGATTATAGTTTTATTTAAAATTTATTTCTTCCTTTACGGGAATGGTTGTTTTCAAAACATCTCATAACAGATGGATAGTTGAGATGGTTGCATCGGTTGGATTACCCGTGCAACCACCTCCTCCATTCCATATATAGGAAATATTTCCTGTGTGGAAGGGTGTTCAAGAGAGTTCATTTTTGAGAGGAAATTGGGAGGAGAGGCTTTATCTTGATAGGATCTTCTATAGTTTAGAGAAGAGAAAGAGTTGATTTTTCTCTGAGAAGGAGTTGGAGCATGCCTATAGGAGGAATTCAAAGGATTGCTGGAAGGGGTTCAAAAGCTTGATTTCTCCTTCATCAATTGATCTTCGCAGGACTCCAGATTGGAATCCATCCTGGAAAATAAATCTTTTTTTTACAGTATGAGTGTTGCTTCTATATTTGTTTGAATGTTGTTGTATTTCATATTATTATTGCATAATGTTGTGCACTATTGAATTATTACGGCACTATGTATTATTATTGCATAATGTTGTGCACTATTGAATTATTACAGCACTATGTATAATTATTACAGAATGTCTGGTATTATTGGTGATCGTGTATATATAATATTGTATTATGTTGCATAGTTGTCTATACATTATTCAAATGTTGTATTATTGTATTACATATGCTATATTAATGTATTATTCTATCAGAATAATATAGGTTTCAATAAAATTATTGAGTTCTTTTCTTTTTATAAAAATTAAATTAAATTTTTATATAGTATAAAGTTATGCTTAAATAATTATGTAAGCTTAAATAAAGTCATACTTCAAAAAAAAAATATAGAAAGAAAAGAAAAAAAATTAATATTGAACAAAACAAAAATGTAAAGTTTTGGGAAGTGGGGCCACTACCTTCCCCACTCCCCATACGACACCTAACCGTAGCAGTGGCAGGCACTGCTACAGCAGTACCTGACTGCTATGGCAGCAGGTACTGTAGTAGCAGTACCCTGCTATGGCCCACGGGTCGTGACAAGTGGTAGCAAAGTGTGTAGGGCGTGAGTACAATGGGGTGCGGGGCCCGCAGGGTCCCCCCCATAAGTAACTTTAATTTATTATTATGATTTTTTAAATTAATGTTAAATTTAGTGTATTTAAATTATTGGTAAAATTAGTTATTGTTTAATAGGAATTTCATAAGTGTAGTTAGTTTATAAATATTTGATATATAAATAAAAATTATAATTGTTTATTTAAAAAAAAATTTAAGAAATGTTAAATATGGATTTTAATCACATTTTCTTTGCTTTATTTTATACAAGTATAAAAGTATAAGTTTACGTACTTTAATTCCTTATACTTTAAGTTATACTTGTATACAAGGATTAGGTACCTTTTGAATTGATTGGAATAGGTTTTAGATTCCTAGGAGATAAGCTGCAACTTCTAGATTTTAGATTTTAATAAAATTAGACTTAGTCAAATTTCAAACTTACATGGAAATTTATGGAACATTATCTTTTGGTATTTGAAAATTTGTGAAAAACCTTAAATATGTTTGGCGAAGGTTATATCCAGTGCATTTAGATGCCTTAATAGGGTTAGGATGTGTTTAGGAAGTAGTTTAGGGTTTAGGGTTGTCTAAGAGGTTCAGGACCATTCTAAACATCCTTAAACGTTCCTAATTTCTCTAAACATCCATGAACTATATTATTATCTTCTACTCTTGATGCAGTCCTACAAATGTGTTTATAATGTTTTTTTACTACATGTATGATGTGATTGTGATATGTGGGTTAAGGGTAGAAAACCTAACAACACCTAGTGAGTGGCTCTCAGTGCGGGGTCGGGGCCCTAAGTGGCTAGAACTAGGATAACCAAATGAAGAGTTATTTAACAAGTGAAAACTTAATTAAACTTATGGGAATGGGTGAAAACATTAAAAAGATTAAATGTGCCTCACCCATGCCATTAGTGCTAGTAAAGGCTATGGATGGGAGTGGGAGAAGGTGCCTATGCGTAGGTATGATCGAATGGTGCTTGTCAGTACGAAAGGCATTCGATCCCGCATGTGCCTACTTGGGGGCTGGGGCCCGCAGTGGCTAGTACCAGGACAACCCAAGGGGTGAGGGCTATGCAATGACACTCACTTAGGTTGTTGCTTAGAGTTTCTACCAAGCCTTAGAACCTTTTGGGGAATGATTTATACGTTGATCATCTTTTATTTGCTATTTGGGAAAGGTTACCCAACCCTAGGTTTGGCCTAGCTATTCCTTCTTTGTGGACCTTGGTGTTTATCTCCTAGCATGGGGGAGTGGGCCTTTGGGTGTCCACGTGGTTGGGTGGCAAATATTTTTATCAAGGTATCTTTTAGCGGATGTAGTGTTTGAAGATTCATGCTTGCTTATGTACCAGTTTTTGAAGAATGAAGGCTTTGTAATTATTTTTCATGATGTAAAGTTATTGTTACCTCCCAAATAGAGATGAATGTAATGTAATCATTGATGTAATTCAAAATGAAGTATATTGAAATGGGTAGAGTTAGGAAAAAGGGAAAAGAGGGATGTGAACTTTATGTGTAAGATGTATGTTGGAAAAGAAAATGATTTTTAGTTAAGTAGTATGATTTTAATTAGTGATGATTCAAGTAAAGGCTATTGAAAAACAAATGTATTACTTGCAATGTATCAAATGATTTATATGATTCTATTTGATTTAAAAGTTATATTGTTCATAAAGGATACTTAGGAATATAGATGATTTTAAATAGAAAATTGAAATGAAAGTACTTTGTAGTTCTTAATAAAGAATCTTATAGTGATATGATGTAATTTTCTTTGAGAAGTATATCTTGTTGTTAGTTTACTTAATGGACTTAAATGAAACATGCATTAAATAGAAGGGAACCTTGGGAGGAAACTAAGTTTAAGTTTTGTTCATATAATTGTTTTAAAAATTCAAAAAATTTCATAAATCATTACTTAGGTTTTTCTTTTACAAAGAGAATCTTTGTTCTCTTCCTCGGTTCCCTTGCAGGGCATGACATAAAGATTTTCATGTCCACTCTAAATAATATGTTCAAGAAAAGAAAAATTGAGTCAATAAATCCTATACATCCCAATGGCCACAAAGGCCCACCAAAGCCAAAACAAATACTATGTAGATCCCAAAGCAAAAAGATGCAATGCATCTAAAATAAATATCCACAATGGCATCCAAAGTTGCTAATCCATCAGCTACTCATTCCTCTTCTCCATCTCCAAAATCCATCTTGGATCCTTATGTCCCAAGATCTCCTAGCCAAAATCCTCCATCCTATCCACATCTACCATCTACTTCCCTTCAACTTCATACACCTTCTTCACAACATGTGCCAATGTTGGTCTTGACAACATCTCCCTATCATGATCACTTTCCATCATTTCATCCAAACACTTTCTACCACCATATCTCCCATCTCCCCCATCTCATCCATGTCTTTGCATAATCCATCCATCCCAATAAGGTTGTACTAACATCCTGATGAATCAGAAGGTCAACAACAAAATTAGAGAGTTAAAAGGTTAGCAGCAAATCAAAAGGTCATCAACAAATCTGAAAATTAGAGGGTCAGTAGTAAATTAGAAAAACCCATAAAAATTGGAAAAATCAAGAAAAATATCAAAAGAGAAAAAAAAAAAAAAAAAGCATTGGTCCAATGGTGAAAACTTGGAAATTCAAGTGCCTTGGACAAGTACCATGATGAAAACCTGGCAAACAGGCATCATGTGTAATCCCCCTAGTTCCTCTTTGCAATTGGGGGTTGTTCCCTTCTATCACATCCTATCTAGCATCTCCTCCATCCCATTTGTCTCTCACCTTCATCATCCTCCTTTGGATCTTCATAAAAAAATAGAGACCATCAGGTACATTATATTTGGCATCTTTCAGCATATGTCCTTATCTTCCATCCTATTGTACCCCATCCTAATGCAATCCAAATCCTTATCTTCTATTTCCCCATCCAAATATTTCTTCATCCAAATCTTTATCTTCCATCTCCAAATCCTCAGTAATCCTCTATCCAAATCATTCGTAATTCCTACATCCAAATACCTCATCAATTCCTCCATCCAAATCCCAAGTAGTTCCTCCATCCAAATCCCTGCAAATCCTCTATCCAAATCCTAAGCATATCCTCCATCCAAATCCCACAGCATTTCCTCCATCTTTCCATCACCTAGTAATTCCCTTTTCATTGGTATCTAGATATAGGCTATCCCCATATAATCCAATGTCATTCATCCATATCCAAACATTTCTAGAAATCTTCCAACATCTTCCAATCCTATCCATATCCTCTAGCTATCCAAAATCCAACATATAAGATCAAGTCAAACCATCCAATCTCATCCTTAGACTTTTTCTTAGTCTTGTAGCAAGCCTTGATCTCAATCCAATCATCATCATTGGGATGCATCCCTCCCAAATTTGTGTCATTTTAGGACACATCATCCATCATTAAGCCTATCTACCATCATCCTATCTTCACTTTTTAGCCCAACTAGGGCATCATCTTGCATATCTTTGTAGCTTTGAATTCATCCCCAAATTCCATGTACATCCTTTTTTGAGTCTTGTACCATAGCGTCAATCATGTCTCCACCTAGACTCATTTGTACATATGTGTCTTTAGGTCCCATCCTCTGCATCAGTTATCCCTTGAGTCATCATGATCTATCTAGCTAAAGTGCTTCAACAATCATTCCTTGGTCCTTTTGAGGTTCGAGTGTCTTGCCTATCTCTTGTCATAGGAATCCTTATTTGGCTATCCACCATCCACTTCATGTCATATCCTTTGAGTTTCTCAATCCTTATCCTAAATCAAAACCAATCCTAGAGATAGCTACCCTTTGACAGAGCATTGTCTAGGAAATCTTTTACTTGTCTTTGTAGGCCTCATCATCTTGAGCAAAGAGATTGGCATGCATTGATAAGAATACAATCCTCTGAAGATCATCAGTCTATCTTAGGTTGACAAATCCAATCCTATCATATCTGATCCTACATCAAGAAGCAATAACTTATCCCTGACACTTATTAATCCTCCATAATCTTTCACCAATCACACCAGGTCCATGATGATGTATCCTTCCTCATGTTCAAAACAAATCTTACCACCATCGACCCAATTCATCATCCTCCATCATCCTACCTATGGAAAAAGGTTTTGTGAGATATTGTTATTTCTTTTTGTTCCTTTGACCTTTGCTTATCTTTTGAGATTTCCCTTTTACATATCTCCCTATCTGTAGTACATATTGTCCTATCCTATTATACATATCCTTGTCAGTTCTGCAGTAGCATTTGATCAGAAATCTTGTCCCACCTAGCTATTGGAGATTTTCCAACAAGCCAGTGTTGACTGTATGTTTGTCATTAATGACAACATATGGTAAGTAACATGCATGGAAGACTTATGCAGTAAGATTTGAGTATATGTAGCATGGACATGTTATCAACATGATATCATGGACATAGAGGTTAATTGTTAAAACATATAGTTATGTAGCAGCTTGTGTCAGCAGTATTCCTAACAAAGTCACAGGCAGTGCTCTGTGAGTGATTGTTTGCATAGTCATCATGGAGCCTTGCACCATTGGATATGTGATGAAGACATGTTAGTGATGTTTCAATCATGGACGCAGAGTCTGATGATCAGTATAAGTAAAGTTATGCAATCACTATTCACTAGTAGTAGTTTCTTGTATTTATTCAGAAGAGCTGACAAAGATTATATTGGTTCAGCAGTTGTGCTTATCATTTCAGTATGCACCCTTGGATTATGGATTGGAGAAGTGTTAACAATGTTCAGTTAAGAGCACATGATGTAATTCAGTTTGAGGAGAAATCTTTAGCTTATTTGGTAGGGCGAACAGTGTGTAGCATGCATCTACATTTATTAATATTGGACAGGTCCCAAATTGTGTTGTGTGCTTAGTAGAGTTGACAAAATTATTATTGGAATGTGTTATGGTTTCTCTAATATGATTTCAAGGTGGTTCTAATAGGCCGACTTGATTATATGATTTTGAGGAAAGATATTTATAGGCAGTCATTTGTGATTGCTAAGGCATGGTTCAGAGTTGAATGTGAAGAGTAGAGCAAAGAGTGCAAAGTGTTGAGCCATCAGAAGGTCTATGTGACCAAGTAAAGAGTTTTTGCTATACATTGGAACTGATCCAAATAGTAGGTCAAAGCTATACATTGGAATGTGTTATGGTTTATCTAATATGATTTCATGGTGGTTCTAATAGGCCAACTTGATTATATCATTTGGAGGAAAGATATTTATAGGTAGTCATTTGTGATTGCTAAGGCATGGTTCAGAGTTGAATGTGGAGAGTAGAGTAGAGAGTGTGAAGTGTTGAGCCATCAGAAGAAGGTCTATGTGACCAAGTAAAGAGTTTGTACTATACATATGAACTAATCCAAATAGCAGGTCAAAGTTTAGTTCACCCAGATCCAGATATAGTGTGTATCTGTTATTCAGAAGGTTGTAGCCTTCACCCCCTTTGAGCACTGTGCTCTCAGATAGTGCATCCTTACCCCTAACAAGGTTAATTGTAAAAGACTCCTAACAGGGTCTAATCCTTGACCAGGTCACTATACTAAATACATTTTAAATACAACTCCTAATAAGGTTAAGGATCTTCTGACAAGGATCATAATACACTAGTACAAATTATTTGATGCAAGGACATGACCTCAGGGGCCAAATGATGGTGCACCCTATAGATCCATCCTTTCTCAACAACACATGGAAGAAACAAAAACACAATGAAAGGTAGAAAGTAGGATCAATGATATATTAACTTCATTCAAATTGATTCATACATGTTGGGCTGTAAGGCCTTCTAGGTTACGACTAGATATTACAATGAATTATAGAACTCCTTAGACATGCAGGGATATGCCAACAATCTTGATTCTCCTATCTTCTATCTTCTATCAAAATTGAATCCCTAAACTCTAACTAAACAACTATACTTATACAAGAGGCTACCGAACTAAATCAGCCTTCAGATCCACAATCAATGGAAGGAACAGTTAGATCTTGGACCACACACTTCCCAATGATGGATACCAACATTAAATCTATGACCCATAATCAATGGACAAGTTGGCCTCAATAGAAACTCAAAATAAACTACTCGATAAGCAAGGATGACCAAGCAATAGACAAGCATCACCAAGCACCAGTAAAACAACTAATCGCCTAGGAGATAACCGATCACATTCGGTAACAAAAGGAAACTGACCAACTACCAACCAACTCGGCCAAAGCAGGAACCGAGCAACATAGAAAAACTTCAAAATCTATTTGGTGACATGGGATTTCCAAGGACCCAAGATGCTCCTGCATCAGACACCTAGTGTTATTTAGAAATGATTCTCTAAATCATTCAATAGGTTTGATCTAAGCTGCATCTAACTCAGACTATGAAATCCATGAACTGTCTTCAATCGGTCTATTCTTCCATTTTACCAGATATTCCATATATTGTTTACCCCTTGTACTCTTGCCAATTCTTTGTTCCAAAATCTTCTCTACTTCCTCATTCTGCTTCTTAGGATATTCCATCGGTATTGTCATGTCTTCATCAGGTTCATGATACTCATAAAAATCAGCAATGTTGAAAATTGGTGATATGTCCATGTCATCAAGTAATTCAATCTCATATGCATTTCCACTGTCAAATTTCTTAAAAATATTGCAAGGTCCAAACTTCTTCATCTTCAACTTCCCATATTTTCCAATAGGAAATTGACCTTTCTTAAAATGAACGATCACTTCATCACCAACATCAAAATTTTTGTCTCCTTGATCTATCAGCTCTATCTTTGTATTTCTAATTACTCTCTTCCAGCTCTATTTTCACATCTTCATGCAATGTCTTCATGTACTCAAAAAATTTCACTCCTTTAGCAATTCTCTTAATTTCATCAACAATGTCTCCAAAATCAAATATACCTCTCGGTTGTATGCCATTCACAATCTCAAAGGGTGTTTTTCCAATACTCCTATTCACTAAATTATTGTATGCAAATTCTACTTGTGCCAACACAGAATTCAAATTACAAGTTGTGTCTCCAACCAAACATCTCAAACAATTTCCCAAACTTTTGTTTACAACCTCTATCTATCCATTGGTTTGTGGGTGAAATGTAGAACTATATTTCAACTTCATGCCAAACTTTCTCCAAAGAGTCTTCCAAAAGTATCCAACAAATTTATTGTCTCAGTCAGAGATAATACTCCTTGGTAATCCATGCAATCTGACAATTTCCTTAAAGAAAAGATCTGCTACATGTATTGCATCTGATGTCTTTATACAAGGTATAAAATGTGTCATCTTTGAAAATCTATCTACCACAAAAAATATAGAATCATTACCTCTTACTCTCTTCGGTAAGCCAAGAACAAAATCCATACTGATGTCAGTCCAAGGTTCCTCAGGTACAACAATTGATGTATACCATCTAGTATTCTGACTTACTCCTTTTTCTACTTGACAAATTTCACAACTTTTCACAAATTTCTGAACATCTTTATACAACTGTGGCCAAAAGTATTTCTCCTTAAGAAAAATCAAAGTTTTATCAATACCAAAATGTCCAGCCAAACCACTACTATGTTTCTCCTTCATCAAATTAGTTCACATTTGTCCTCTTGGTATACATAACTGAATACCTTTAAACAACATACCTTTTTAAATGAAATATTCTTCCCATTTTGTACTCACTTGATCTTGAATAGGTGCTCTGCACTTTCTCCACAACTCAAAAAAATTAGGATCAATTTCATACAAAAATCTCATCTCATCAAAACCAAGAACTTCAATTTTCATCTCGATCATCAAAGATATTCTTCTACTCAATGCATCAGCAACTCAGTTAGTGACTCCACTTTTATGTTTTATCACAAATGTATAACTCTAAAAGTACTCAACCCATTTCATATGTCTCTAATTCAACCTTTTCTGACTACCCAAGTATTGTAAAGCCTTATGATTAGTATACAACACAAATTCACTTGGTATCAAATAGTGTCTCCATTTCTTCAGTGCTTGAACAATAGAATAGAATTCTTGATCATACATAGAATATTTCCTTCTAGCATCATTCAACTTTTCACTAAAGAAAGAAACAATTTTAACTTCTTGAATCAACAAAGCTCTAATTGCACTACCACTTGCATCACATTCTACTTGAAATACCTTATTGAAATTAGGCAATGCCAAAATAGGTAATTCAGCAACCTTTTGCTTTAGAATCTCAAAACTTTTATCAGCTCCATGTGTCCACTTGAATTCTCTTTTATCTCCTCTCATAGTCTCAGTCATAGCATTACAAATAGAACTAAAATTCCTTATGAACTTTCAGTAAAAACTTGCCAAACCATGAAATGATCTTACTTCACTAGCATTCACAAGTGTAGGACAATTCAGAATAACTTTAACCTTTTCAAGATGCATCTTTAAACCATCAGCTGAAATTAAAAATCCCAAATACACAATCTCCTCTTTCGTGAATGATCACTTTTTCAAATTTATCAACAATTTTTCTTCTTTCAATCTCTACAAAACTTTTCTAACATGTAAAAAATGTTCTTCTTTGGTCCTACTGAATATCAAAATATCATCAAGATATACAATCACAAACTTACCCAAGAATTTCTTCAAAACTTCATTCATCAATCTCATAAAAGTACTCAGTGCATTAGTTAAACCAAAAGGCATAACCAACCACTCATACAAACCTTCTTTTTTCCTAAAAGTAGGTTTCCACTCATCACCTTCTCTGATTCTGATATGATGATATCCAATTTTCTAATTAATCTTTGTGAAATACTTTTCTCCAGTCAAACTATCCATTATGTCATCCCTTCTCGGTATAGGAAACCTATACTTCACTATTATCTTATTGATTTCTCTGGAATCAGTACACATTCTCCATTCTCTATTCTTCTTAGATGCCAATACTGTAGGTATTGCACAAGGACTCAAACTTTCTCTAGCAACTCTTGAATCTATCAGTTCAATTCCTGATTCTTGGTAGGTGTCAACTGATGAGGTGCCTTATTTGGTAAACTAGCTCCAGGGATTAGATCCATGCAATGATCAATACTTCTCTTTAGTGGAAAACCATCAAGTACATTATTAGAAATGATATCATTGTACTCAGTGAGTAACTTATCAATCTCCTCAGGGACATTATCCTCTATTTTCTTTTTTTTTTAGGGATCACAACAAAACATACATCATTCTTCTTCATATCCTTAACAAATTTTCTTCCTTCGATCAAACAAACTTTCACAAATGTGCAAACATTACTAATAGGTTCTTCCATCAAAGGTAATAAGATTTGTTTTCTTCCATCAACCACAATAGTATACTTATGCAATCTTCCATCATATATAGCATGTCTATCATATTGCCAAGGTCTATCCAATAAAATATGACAACAATCTGTAGGCATGATATCACAACACTTTATCATAGTGCTTTCAATTCTTCAAATTCACATAACATTATTCACTTACCAAGAGTGTATGCTCATCTTTTATCCATGAAATCTTATAGGGATTTAGATGTTTCAATCTTTCCAATTGAAATGTTGTGACCATCTCTTCAGATGCTAGATTCTCCAAGCTACCACTGTCAATGATTACCTTCCAAACTTTTTCAGAAACTCTACTTCTGGTCTTGAACAAACTTTTCCTTACCGGATCTTCCTTTTTAATTTCATTCCATAGTGCTCTTCTCACCATCAATTTATTTTCCTTCTCAGGTTCATTCGGTGACTCTTCTTGCACCAAAGCATTTCTACTACTACCAACCTTCTTACTAGCATGTGTACATTCAAAAGATCTATGTCCTTCTTCTCCACAATTGTAACAAGTTCCTCAGAAATTATCTCTGCTATAACCACCTTGGTAGTTACTACCTCTACCTCTAGATGAACTTTCACTTTTCCACTCAGTCTTACCTTTGTCCATATTTTTATTTTCAGGTTCAGATAATACTATTTTCACCATAAGATCTACCTCTTCCTCTAGGGAATCTACCACCTCAACCTCTCTATCTTTGTTCATGTGTCTTGTTCAATTTCTCCTTAGCTTTCAATGCAAATTGATAAGCCTCTTTAATGTTCTCCAACTTGACCAAAATAATTTCCTCTTGGATGGAAACTCTCAAACCATTCAGGTATCTAGAAATTCTTTCCACATCATCTTCATTATGTACAGATCTGATATCTAATCTATAGAATTCCTCAATATACTCTTTTACTGATTTATCTTTTTGCCTTAGACTTTGCATTCACCTAACTAGGTTAATCTAATAATCACAAGGTAAGAACTTTCCTTTCAATTTATTCACCATTTTATTCCATAACTTGATTTTGTCTTTGCCTTTATTCTTCTGATCTAATTGCAGATGTTTCCACCACAAGGATGCATGACCTTTCAACTTTGTGCCTACAATTTTCACCTTCTTCTCTTTAGATACATTCTCATACTCAAAATAATTTTCCATTTCAGTGATCCAGTCTATCAATTCATCATAATCTAATTTTCTATTGTATTCAGAAGGATTGAAATGTCATGTTGACTTCAAACTTGTCAATGCCTTCAAGAATCTTCCTCACCTTGATCCATCATAGGTGCAGGTTCTGCTTCACCTTGTTCCACTTCAATTTCATAATCACTAACATCTTCAAGATGTCTACCTCTTCTCTAGACTATTTCAACAGCTTCTAATCTACCAGCAAGTTATCTCAACATGCTTGCCAATCCTAGATCCATTTCTCACCTTCCACAAACTATCTTGAGAACCCTCTGCAATTGTGAGTCAGATCACAATCTACCACCCCACAATAATTCAACTAGGGCTTTGCAAGAAGGAACCTACAAATCTAGATCCACAAACCTAGATCCAGATCTCACCTCACTCTGATACCACCTAATGCAAGGACAGGACCTCAGGGGCCAAATGATGACACATCCTATGGATCCAACCTTGCTCAACAACACATTGAAAGGGAGAAAGCATGATCAATGATATATTAACTTCATTCAAATTGATTCATACATGTTGGGCTATAAGGCCTTCTCAGTTATGACTAGATATTACAATGAATTACAGAAGTCCTCAGACATGCAAGGATCTTCCAACAATCTTGATTCTCCTATCTTCTATCTTCTATCAAAACTAACTCCCTAAACTCTAACAAAACAACTATACTTATAAAAGAGGCTACCGAACTGAGTCAGCCTTTAGATCCACACTCAATGGAAGGAATGGTCAGATCTAGGACCACATGCTTCCTAATGATGGATACCAACATTAAATCCACAACCCATAATCAATGCACAAGTCAGCCTCAACATAAACTCAAAATAAACTACTCGGTAAGCAAGGATGGTCAAGAAACAAACAAGCATCACTGAGCTCCAGTAAAACAACTAACCACCTAGGAGATAACTGATCACACTTAATAACCAAAGGAAACTGACCAACTCGGTCAAAGAAGGAACTGAGCAACACAGAAAAACTTCAAAATGTTTTTGGTGACACAGGATTGCCAAGGACCCAAGATGCTCCTACATCATTACTAGTGGGTGTCAATTCCCACTAGGTTTTTTACCTATTTGGGTTATCCCATAACCAAAATATTGGTGTTATGTTCAAGTGTTCTTTCATTGTGTTTCTGCTTTGTGTTTAAGTATACTTAATTCAATAAAGAATTGAAACTTGTAGATAACGTATTCACCCCCTCCCCTCTTAGTTATCTCTTGGGACTATTCCTAACAATTGGTATTAGATCCAAGTTCCTCAGAGAGAAAGTTTAACAGCTTGAGGTTGATCAGATGGCATTCTTTAGAAAACACAGTCCTAAGTTTGATGGAGAGAATTATCTTGATTGGAAGAACAATATGATGACACATTTGTAGTGCATTGCTTTTGAATTTTTTGAAGTGGCTATCAAGGAAGTTTAGATCCCCTCTCTAGCAGATCTTACAAAGGATGATGCTACTGGAAAGTAGAAGGATTTTTTCCATCATAATGCAATAGAAAAATAATCCCTTATCAGGGCCCTATCTGATAGTGAGTTTTCATAGATAAAGAAAGTAGATAGCCTACAAGATATGGAAGCACCTAGAAGACATGTTTGAAGGAGATAAACAAGAAAAGAATGCATGCAAAAAGACATGGAAGAAAAATAATACATTGGAGATGCTACCTAAAGGGAACATAAGAGCCTACAATCAAAGGATTAATGAAGCAGTTGCTAGAATCAGAAACAATGGTAGAGAAATTTTAGAAGAAGACATCATGGATAAACTGATGACTACATTGACACTAGAATATGAGAGCAAGATAAAAATCCTTGATGAGACTATACAATTTGTAGAAAACTTCAAAAGACAAACTTTGAAAATAGAGCCTAAAAGTGAGACAGCCTTCAAAGCTTCGGTCCATGGTAAGAAATCCTTGAACACCTCTAATAATTTTGCATCTAAGTGTCCTACAAGAGTTAAAAAGTTTAAGAATAACTACAAGTCTAAGTATACAAAGGAATGTTACTATGCTGAAGATGGAGTATCAAATGAAGAATTAGCTGAGGAGGAGATTGGACTCATTTCTCTTAAAGATGAAATGAATTCACAAGAGTTAGCATTCATTTCACAATCTGACATCATAATAGATTGCATCATTAACAGTGGTTGCTCACATCACATGATAGGAGACAAAGATAGATTTTTTCATTTGGATAGATACAAAGGAGGAATGGTTAGATTTGGAGATAACACTCCTAAACCCATCATTGGTAGAGGAGCCATCACCTTGGATGGAAAGAACAACATTGATGATGTTCTTTATGTTGATGGTTTGAAACATAACCTACTAAGTATTGGGTAGTTGCTTGACAAAGGTTATAAGTTGGAGTTTAATGGAAACAAGTGCATCATTAACAACAAGGAAGGAGAAATGATTGCATCAGGATCAAAGACTAAAGGTAAAGTTTTTCAACTTAATCTAGAAGCAATTTTTTTTGTTGCTAAAGTAGATGACAGTTGGCTAAGGCACAAAAGACTATGTCATATCAATTTTGATAACATAGTAAAGATTGGCAATGTTAAGGCAGTAAGAGACCTACCTAGCATAGAAAATCTGGTTGATACTATTTGTAGGGATTGTGTGATGGGAAAGCATGTGAGAAATTAATTCAAAAGAAATCATAATTCCATAGAAAACAAGTTGGATATGATTCATACAGACCTATGTGGACAACCTCAAAAAAGATCCTACTATGGTGAAAGGTATTTCATTTTGTTTGTAGATGATTATTCTAGAATGATGTGGGTTGTGTTCTTGAAAGATAAGTCAGAATCATTTGAGAAGTTCAAAATATTCAAAGATAAGGTTGAGAATGAATCTGGACTAAAGATAAAATGTCTAAGGTCGGATAAAGGAGGAGAATTCACCTCTCACAGATTCTATGAGTACTATGAAGAACATGGCATAAAGAGACAATTAAGTGCACCTAGAACCCCTCGGCAGAATGGGATTGCAAAGAGAAGGAATAGGATCATCCTTGATACAATAAGCACCATCATGATTGAAGGAAAATTAGCTCACACCTATTGGAGAGATGCGGTCAATACAGCAATCTATACCATCAATAGAATACAATTAATGTTGGGTGTGGACAAGACACCTTATGAGCTATGGCTTGGTAATGTTCCCATAGTGAAATACTTCAGAATCTTTGGAAGCAAGTGCTACATCAAGAGGGATGAAGTAATAGGAAAGTTTGATACAAGAAGTGATGAAGGTATTTTTTTTGGTTACTCTACTAAAAGTAAATCTTATAGATGTTTTAACTTGAGATTGAATAAAATCATTGAAAGTTCTCATGTTAAGATTGATGAAAAGTTTATGGTTCAAGAAAGATATCATGATTACTCACCTATGATTGAAGAAGAACCCAGACCTTCCACTAGTGAGACAGTTGTTGAAGAGATGTTTGATAGTATTGACGTATTGTTCAATGACCCTGAAACAAGTGAAGAAGAAACCTAGAAGGAAGATGAGTCAATATCACCTAAATTTCCAAAGTATACATCTAGATATCACTCTAAGGATGACATCATTGGAGATCAGAGTAGCAAAGTCACAACAAGATCAAAAGAAAAGAATTCAACAAGCAATGAAGTGTTATGTTTACTATCTTAGATTGAACCTCTAAGTATTGAAGATGCATGTAATGATTTAGATTGGCATGATGCTATGAAAGAAGAACTAGATTAGATTATTAAGAATGATACTTGGGAACTGGTCCCAAGACATAGTGATAATAATGTGATTGGAACAAAGTGGATATTCAGAAACAAGATGAATGAAGATGGTACAGTAGTAAGGAACAAAGCAAGTTTAGTATGTAAGGGATATGCGCAAAGAGAATGTGTTGATTATTTAGACACTTTTGCACTAGTGAGAAGATTAGAATCTATCAAGTTATTTTTAGCTTTCTCAACATTCAAAAACTTCAAAGTTTATCAGATGGATGTTAAGTTAACTTTCTTGAATGGAGAGCTAAAGGAAGAAGTATACATTGAATATCCAAAAGGATTCACCTTATCAAAAAAACCTGATATGGTATGCAGATTGAAGAAATCCCTCTATGGACTTAAGCAAGCCCCTAGAGCATGGTATGAGAGACTTGATGGATATCTAACAAAAATTGGATTCAAGAAAGGAGCAGTAGATTATAATCTATTCATAAGAGAGACATTTGAAGGACTAATACTTTTAGCTATATTTTTTGATGACATTATATTTGGGGGTAATGACAAACTTATTATAGAATTTGCTAAGGAGATGTAGAGTGAGTTTGAGATGAGCATGATTGGACCTATCAAATGCTTCTTGGGATTAAATGTGTAGTAGATAGAGAAAAATATTTTCATTAATCAATCCAAATATGTGAAAGAGATACTGAAGAAGTTCAAGATTGATGATTGAAAACCAGTGGGAACACCTATGATAATAGGATGCAAGCTTACAAAAGAAGATGATTCCCCAATAGTAGATACAACATTATACAAGTCTATGATTGGTAAACTCATATATCTTACTCAAACTAGACCAGACATTTCTAATGCAGTTGGCATAATTGGAATATTTTCAACAGAGCCTAAAAAAAGTCACCTCATGGCAATAAAGAGAATATTCAGATACTTGCAGGGCACTATAGATTATGGTCTATGGTATCCTAACTAAGAGAATGTTGAGCTTCATGTTTATACAAATGCTGATTGGGTAGGATGTGTTTATGATAGAAAGAGTACATCAGGTGGAGCAGTGTTTCTTGGTGAGAGACTTGTCACTTGGACAAGCAAGAAGAAAAATTGTATTTCTCAGTCAACAGCAGAAGTAGAGTATGTTGGAGTAGCCCTAAATTGTTCTACAATTGTTTGGATCAAGTAGATGATAAAGGACTTTGGTATTCAGATTGATTATCCTATTGCTATTCATTGTGATAATACTAGCACTATCAACATGTCAAAGAATCTTGTGATGCATGCAAAGATAAAGCATGTAGAGATTAAGTATCACTTCCTAAGAGAGAAAGTGGTAGAGAAAGAACTCAAGTTGGAATATGTAAGCACAAAGGAACAACTAGCAGATATATTCACAAAGCCTTTGCCAAAGGATACTTTTGAGTATCTTAGGGAGAAGTTGGGAGTAATTCCCTTCCCTGATTCTGCTTAGAAGAAAGAAGAAAGAGCATCAGTCCCCAGGGACTGATGGATGGTTGACTACTCTACTTCAGGAGTAGTACCGGTGCTTAAAATGATTGGTGCCCTTTTCCATTGATGTCAAAGGGGGAGAAATATATAGTCATGAAAAATAGAAGTAAAGAAGGAGTAATATACTAAGGGGGAGTAGTATTCAGTCATGAAAGTAGTTCAGTTGAGAAAATGGAGAATGTTGAAAGAATACTATAGCAGATGGAGGATTCATCCTTGGGGAATTTTTGATGAGGAAATGGATAATGTTATAAAATAATTGTTCATTTGGTTTGGTGTTGTTTTTTATTCCATATGTTTCCATCAATGCCAAAGGGGGAGATTGTTGGAGATTTGTCAGCAAGCCAGTGCTGACTATATGTTTGTCATTGATGGCAACATATGGTAAGTAGTATGTGTGGAAGAATTATGTAGTAAGCTTTTAGTATATGTAGCATGGACATGTTATTAGCATGATATCATGGACGTAGAGGTTAATTGTTAAAATAGATAGTTATGTAGAAACTTGTGTCAGTAGTGTTCCTAACAGAGTCACAGGTAGTGTTCTATGAGTGATTGTTCGTATAGTCATCATGGAGCCTTGGGCCATTGGATATGTGATGAAGACATGATATTGATGTTACAATCATGGACATAGAGTTTGATGATTAGTATAAGTAAAGTTATGCAGTCAATATTCACCAGTAGCAGTTTCCTATGTTTATTCAGAAGAGCCGACAAAGATTATATTGGTTCAGGAGTTGCACTTACCATTTTGGTATGTGCCCTTGGATTACAGATTAGAGAAGTGTTAACAATGTTTAGTTAAGAGCACGTAATGTAATGCAGCTTGAGGAGAAAGCTTCAGCTTATTTGGTAGAGCCAACAGTGTGTAGCGTGTGTCTACATTTATTAATATTGGACAGGTCCCAGATTGTGTTGTGTGCTTAGTAGAGCCAATAGAATTATTATTGGAATGTTTTATGGTTTCTCTAATATGATTTCAAGGTGGTTCTAATAGGTTGACTTGATAATATCATTTGGAGGAAAGATATTTATAGGTAGTCATTTGTGATTTCTAAGGCATGGTTCAAAGTTGAATGTGAAGAGTAGAGAAAAGAGTGTGAAGTGTTGAGCCATCAGAAGAAGGTCTATGTGACCAAGTAAAGAGTTTATGCTATACATTGGAACTGATCCAAATAGCAGTTCAAAGCATAGTTCACCAAGATCCAGATATAGTGTGTATCTATTATTCAGAAGGTTGTAGCCTTCACCCCCTTTGAGCAGTGTGCTCTCAAATAGTGTGTCCTCACCCCTAATAGGGTTAATTGTGAAAGACTCCTAGTAGGTTCTAACCCTTGACCATGTCACTATACTAAATGCATTGTAAAGACAACTCCTAACAAGTTTAAGGATCTTCTAACAAGGATCATAATACACTAGTGCAGATTATTAGTGGGTGTCAATTCCCACTAGGATTTTTACCTATTTGGGTTTCCCCGTAACCAAAATATTGGTGTTGTGTTCAAGTGTTCTTTCATTTTGTTTATGCTTTATGTTGAAGTATACTTAATTGAATAAAGAATTGAAACTTGTAGATAACTGATTCACCCCCCCACCCCCCCCTCAATTATCTCTTGGGACTATTCCTAACACCAGCCTCATACTTCAACAACATCTTTTGTCGACTATCCTTGATCATATTGACTATCATTGAACTTCATCATTTTCCAATCAGCAACACAATTTTATCCCCATCAACATAGGTCCGCATAGATGAATACTTCTATATTGTCCAGCCTAAGACTAATCACGAGTCCACATAGATGTATCCTTCTATATTATCTGACTTGATCTTCCACTAATCAAACTAGGTCTATGTCAATATATCCTTCTCCATGTTTAGACCAAATATCCCCCCATCAATCAGCCCATCAAATTCTTTCCTTGGCAAAGGATGTCTTTTGGAGTTATCATTGTGATCTTGGATTTTTTCCTTTGGGTCTTGTTAATCTTTTACGACTTCTCATTTTTCTCTACTCAAAGTCACCATGATCCTTTATATCATGGTGTGCTAAAAATGAGGACAATCTAGGGCAGGGTAATTGATCTTTTTCTTCTACCTGGTGAGGTAGTTGTGTGTTTGTGGTTTCTCCAGCATCATTTCCACCATGCCTCTTATGGGTTTCATGTCTAATGCTGGGGAAACCCTTTGTGTGTTTTTTTGTGTCAGTCCTATGAAATGCTAGTGACAAGGCCTTGTGATCCCAGTATCCTTGGTAGGTCTCTAGCATTGTTATATCAAACTAGGTTGTGCTCTCAAAAGTATCCAATGCATGGAGCTCTCTAAATCCCCCATCCAACATCATATAGATTAAATATTGCATCTTGCATCATTAAGCATCATATTGCACTCATGCATCTTTACTCTTGGAAGTTTGGCTATTTATTCCCCCTCCTTCCTCCTCCTTTCCATTTTGTTTCCTTTCGAGAACATTCCACAAAGTTTCCTCTTTGCATTATTTTCTCAAGGAGGCACAACCCCTTATTCCTCTAAATTCTATCCTGGGGCATCTTATTTTCTTGTCTTTGATGCCACGCCACTTGTGGCATTTCATCAAAGAGGGGCAAAATGTAGACACCTAAAAATCTTTTAAAAAATAAAAGTATTTTTATTTTCTAAACACCCCTGATGACATCATCATTTATTAATTATTTAATTATTTTATTTATTTATTTATTTTTATGCCATTAATTATTCCTATTTTAATTAGACACATTTAATTAAAGAATCCCTCCCCAAACCATTCAAATCAAAATTAATTGATTTTCCCTCATTTATTGAATCAATATTTGGTAAATGATGTCACATTCCCTAAATAAATTAAATATTTATTTAAAGCCTCAAAACCCTAGAATCTTCTAGACTTTCCTAAACCCCTCCAATCTTTCCTAAACTTCCATAAATCTTTCCTAAACTTATTTAGGAGGTTTTTCCTACATTTCCTAGCCTAATCCAAGTCTCCTTAACTTTTTGTCAAACCCCTTCATTAATGAGCCTTACAGACTCATTAATGACTCCTTACACACTCGTATAGACTCATAAAGAGACTCATGTCTTCTCTTCCACCTATGTTCCCCTTGAACACTTCTCTCATATTGTTCACACATGTGTGAGAAACCTTAACCCAAGGTAAAATCTTACCATACCCAAAACATTACCTCAAACTCTACCCCAAACCTTACCCCTAACCCTAACTCCTCTTCCTAACCCAAGCCCTTCCCAAAATCCTATAAATACTCCTCCTCCCAATAGAAAATTATTAGGTTAGTTTTTATCTTCATGCATTATTATCATGCTCATTTACTTCTATATTTAGGTAATCAATCCTAATTGTTAGATTTCAATTATCTTTCAAGCTTTCATAACACATCTTAGCCTAGCATAATGGATTAAACATAGTTTATTTCATTTTTTTGCATAGCATATAGCATCATATCACATCTCTATTTGGTTTAAAATCACTCTAGCTTAATCATTCTTGCATCAATCTCCATCTTAGCATCATTAGTATCCTTGAGGCCTTAGGGGAAAATTAGGTCTTCTATACCTAATTTTGTGCCACTATGGGGTTATCATGTTCCCTAATTTGTTCTAATTTGAGAGCACACCCACATCCCTAAAGTGAGAGAAAATCAAATGGTGACAGGGTGCTCCCATTTCAGCTCTATATGAATGTCCCTATGAATAGTTATTTTCTATATGTTAGGAATATGTTATTAGGCTTTGAATAACTAATGTTTGAATGTCTACGCCTATTCTGAATAGGTTAGGTTTTCTCTCCACAATCCCTTATTCCTCTGAATTCTAGCGTGGGGCATCTTATTTTCTTATCTTTGACTCCATACCACTTGCAACATCGCTCAAAGAGGGGAAAAATGTAGACACCTAAAAATCCTTTAGAAAATAAAATTATTTTTATTTTCCAAAAACCCCTGATGACATCATCATTTAAATCTATGAGATTTCCACAATCCATATATATGTTTTTATCAATTTTTGGATTCGATTTAAATCTATGACATCATCATTTATTAATTAATTAATTATTTAATTAATTGATTTACTTTTATGCCATTAATTCTTTCTATTTTAATTAGACACATTTAATTAAAAAATCCCTGCCCAAACAATTCAAATCAAATTTGAGTGATTTTCCTCCATTTATTAAATCAATATTTGGTAAATGTTGTCACATTCCCTAAATAAATGAAATATTTATTTAAAGCCTCAAAACCCTAGAATCTTCTAGATTTTTCTAAACCCTTCCAATCTTTCCTAAACTTCCCTAGATCTTTCCTAAACCTATTTAGGAGGTGTTGCCTACATTTCCTAGCCTAATCAAGGTCTCCTTACCTTTTGGTCAAACCCCTTTATCAATGAGCCTTACAGACCTTTTAATGACTCCTTAGACACTCTTTAAGGCCTCTTACAACCTCATAAAGAGATCCATGTATTCTCTTCCACCCTTGTTCCCCTTTCACACTTCCCTAGTATTGCTCACACATGTGTGAGCAACCTTAACCCAAGGTCAAACCTTACCATACCCCAAACCTTACCTCAAACTCTACCCCAAACCATACCCTTGACCCTAACTCTTCTTCCTAACCCAAGCCCTTCCCAAAATCCTATAAATACTCCTCCTTTCAAGAGAAAATTATTAGCTTAGTTTTTATCTTCATGCATTGTTATCATGCTCATTTACTTCTAGATTTCGCATAATCAATCCCAATTATTAGATTTCAGTTATCTTTCAAGATTTCATAACACATCTTAGCCCAGAATAATGGATTAAACATAGTTTATTTCATTGTTTTTCATATCATATAGCATCATATCACATCTCTATTTGGTTTAAAATCACTCTAGCTTCATCATTCTTTCATCAATCTTCATCTTAGCATCATTAGGATCCTTGAGTCCTTAGGGGCAAATCAGGTCTTATATACCTTATTCTATACCACTATAGGTTTATCATGGTCCCTAATCCATAATAATCCTCCATAGTCATCATTTGGTATATTCTCCATGTGTTTTGAGATCACGCCCACATCCCTAAAGCAAGAGAAAATCAAACGGTGACAGGCTGTTCTCATTTCAGCTCTATCTGAATGTCCTTCTGAATAGTTATTTTCTATATGTTAGGAATATATTGTTAGGCTTTGAATAACTAATTTTTGAATGTCTATGCCTATTCCAAATAGGTTAGGTTCACTCTACACACACTTGTAATATGAGAAAATGCAAATTTTGCAAGATCTATTGAAGAAGAAAAGAAAGCAAGAAGAATTAAGGACAGAACATCAACAAAAGTAGGTACTACATGAAATAAAAGGTATATTTGTAGAAGCCTTTGAAATGGATGATTTGAATGAGACTTCACCTATTTTAGAACAATTAGTTCATATTTTTAAGAAGGTGAACAGTGATGATAGTGAAGCCAATGAAAAGCTTATGCAGTGGCCAGAAAGAAAGTTTGAGACAAAGGTACTTGAAAAGATCTCAACTGTGATAGTAGTCAAGTAGGTAGAACTTTCTACCTTAGTGAATAATTTAAAAGAAGTTTTGTAGAATTTTCATTCTTTGTACAATAAAATTTTTAATGTAGAAACCTTCACTAAGTATAATCAAGATTTGATTGATAATTTGAAACTAAACTTGAAGTCTACTAGTCCTTCACTGAGCATGGATGAGTGTTCTAACTCCATTCATTTCACATGGTTACTTCATGTAGAAGGGATATTAGACAAGTTGATGGCTAATGATGGAAGAATAAGAGTTAAACTAATCTCCATATAGACAATATTAACACCTCATCTCAAGGTTATGCAAATAGAATTGGCATCGACAAAGGAGTTAGTACAGAGAGATCCTATATCTCTATTACCGGGTGTTTGATTGATCTAGCTGTCCAATTAGAAATCAAGATATAGGTTTTGGAGTTTGTAAGGTTTGAATAAGTATTTTATTACCCCTACACCCCAGCAGCTTCAAGTGACAAAAATAAGGGGGAAATAGTAAGATCAATCATGATACATTGAAGAATGTATATGCAATAACTATCAAAGAAGAGATATAGAAAGGTATGACATATTGTAGTGTAATGTAAATATAGTCATTGTATGTCAAGAGTCATGTATATATAATATGGTCTTTGTGAAGACCAAGTTAAAGTCTTTGGGGGAGTACTCAAACTACTAAGTACTATTTTGCAATGTAATTATCATTGCACAGTATTTTTTCCACTAATGTCAAAGGGGAAGATTGTTGATCCCTATGTTATGTTGTCTATTAGTGTCTAACACTTATTCATTTTCAAGGAAATGTTAGTCAGTCATCACTGTGACTGATCCATCTTGTAAAGGATGAGTTATGTTTAGACTTGTATTATGTATAGTTACTGAGTAGTAGTTACTACCAAGAAAGTCAGAGGTCGTCGAGTACTTCAGTAGTCACTGAGAAGTTTATGCTAAGTCATATAGAAGAGTCATTGTCAAGCACCAGTATATGAAGAATAGTAATTGTTGAGCATCAGAGACTGCATATGCCAAGCAAGCCAATTTTGACATATGTGTTTGTAATGGCACAAACACCTAGGTAAACCATTTTGGCTGAATTCTATGTGATATTTAATGATTGTTGAGTAAATCAAGGAGTTGATTACACCTTGTATTTCTAATCATTAATCCCTATGTAAGCCATGTAACCTATTAGAAAAAGGGAATGCTTAAGAGGCATAAGTAATGAATCTAGATTGTTGATCTTGATTTAGGAGGTTGATGAGATATATATATACAAGGTGAGATCTGAACCGTAAAATGATGTATGCAAGAAAGGAGATCTCAAGTATGCAGAACATAGAAGTATTTTGATTATCAAATGCAAAGATTAGGTAGAGTGACTAAGAAAAGAACTGAAGGACAAAAAAGAGCTATATTTGATTTTGAGATTAGATAAGTACTGGAAAGAGGAGATCTATAATTAGCATCTATAGTACAAACTAAAGGATCGGGTATTGATACATTTTAGCAGGCAAATCAAGGTAAATATTTTACAGAGTAGTCCTAACAGGCTTTCATTAATCTCTTAACTGAGTTATTACTTAGTTGTAAGTTTCAAATCCTTTAATCAAGGTATATTGTATAAGTCTATAATCTCTTAACAAGGCAGACCCCTCATAGGGTAGATCATCAGAAGTGATCAAACTTTTTAGCTATAACAGACATACTTTATACTACATTAGTAAAGATTTTTGGGTTTCATCCCCACCCTAGTTTTACCTTTCAAGGGTTTATGGGTAACCAAAATATTTTTGTTATGTGTTTCATTTGACAGATGAAGTTAGAATGATATATCTATTTCAATATTGAAATTCATATTTATGGTATGCATGTGGAATTATTGTTAAAGTATCAAATAGTAGTGATATATGATTCACCCCCTACCCCCCCCCCCCCCCTCTTAGTATCTCACTTTTCCATAGTAGATTTACAACAATGAGTGTATTTGATCTATATTTGCAAAGTGAGATGTATGTTTCAGATCAGAACCTATTGTTACTTTCTAACCATTGTATCAATTAAAATACTTTAATCAAGGTTGACCTAACAATCATATTATAAACCCTTTAATCAAGGTGACATTATGATGAAATGTTCTTAAGCCCTCTAACTAGGGCCACTCTTAATAGGGTGATTAAATCCTTTAATAGGGTCACACCTAACAGTGTGTATTGTAAACCTTTAATAGGGTTGGCTTCTCAAAGAGCTCACTTCAAAAGAGTAAAAAATTTGGTGGCATATTACTGGTGGTTTTTCCCATATTGGGTTTCCACGTTAAATCCTAGTATCATACTTGTGTGAATTTTATTTGATGTGTTGTGTTGGTGAAAGTTTTATATTCTGCAAGTTGATTACTTTTGGACAGTGGAATGCAAGTTTTATGTTACAATATATTGTATAGAGATTGAGTGAATTTTTGAATAGATCTAAGATTGTTGAATTATTTGAAAGTTGAATTGG
>BSBK01006958.1:985000-1167500 GCA_027943335.1 Chamaecyparis obtusa
CTAAGAGGGGGGGTGAATTAGTTAAGTCCAGTTATCCTACAGTCCCAAATACTCCCAGATGTATATAAAAAAACTTTCAAACTAATTAATCAACTTGGTAAGATATCAACTGTGCCTTTCTCTTCATTTACCCATTACCAGTAAATTAAATACTGTGTTTACCAATCAATCCAATTATAGTAATGTGTAAAGTAAAATAACAATTCAACACTTATAACACATAGATTTTTAGTGTGGAAAAACTGTTAGGGGAAAAACTGCCTGGGATTGGTAACCCAAAATAATTCACTCATCTGAAGTGAGCTCAATTAGGATCCAACCCTATTAAAGGTTACAAAACATATTGTGAGGTGTGACTTGATTAGAGGATTTATCACTAATAGTTCTCCCTTGACCAAACATTCACTATGGGGTCAACAAGAAAATAATCAACATTCATTGAATGTCATATTGAAATATAAAGACTATTAAGTCCCACTCGATTAAGAGATTTATCTATAACAATGGCTAAACTGATACATTAATGATCTAATTCAAATACAACTTGATTTGTAGATTTTCAGATCTATGCTAAGCTCAAAAATACCTCTAATCAATAATCAATTTAATATCTTTGTTTCCTCCAACTCTGTTCTTCTCGATAATTGCTTTCCCTATCACCCAGTGTTGTTTGTAGATTTTCTCGGTTCTATCTTCAACCAGTTTGATCAGAGTTGCATGAAATTGATCTTTGCACGTGAATTCTCCTGCAGCATATTCAATAATGAATCTCATATCTCTTTATATAGACAACATAAACTATTTTATTTCCATCCATAGATTTTGTCTCTTAATCTTTACTGTAGATTTTTCCTCTTTAACATTCCTCGATAGTTGTTTCGATAACATGTTTTATTCTCCTTCTTCCAATCATCCTTGATTTTTTTTAGTCATTTGATTATCATAACAAACATTATCATTTACCTCAAAATCATAAAAAATTGTCCAGCTCGTCATCTTTAGTCAATAGTCATAAGTTTTATTTATTTATTTCACTTAGTCAATACCGTAATGCGTCAGTGATAACTAACTTGATTAATACTATACTCGGTATACACTACACTTGCTCGGTGTATACAGAATTCTTCATTGACTAACCACATAAACTTGTTCATTCATCATCTTCATTACATAACAAATTTGTGTAATACAAGGGTAAAAGCACAAAGTTGTGTCGCGTTTTAGGCTAACTTATCAGCACAACTGAATTTGAGTTTTTCTAACTAAAATTATTTTTTGTCAAACATATCGACTAGCTAGATTCATTCTAGCTAAGTTAGATAAGTGCTTCAACTTTTCCAATTGGAAATATCTATTAAATGCATGTTTTATACCAATTACTAAAGAAATAAAATTATTTCAGAAAAATGATGTTTCAATAACTCCTACTCTTTTTAATGATATATTTTTACAAATATAAGAATACCTTTTTTTAGAGCACAGAGTCAAGATTATCATCGTATAAATTTTATATTATTTTAATTAGATCTAATATATATAATTTTAAAATACTGCAAGTAGGTATTTTAACATTTGAGAACATGTTGCTTCAAAAATAGAAAAAAATAGTAAAGATTATCAAAAAAATTGAAATTTTATATTTAACACTAGAGGATAGAGTTCTCTTCAAGAATGTGTAATTTGTTTTCTGAATTGTGTAGATTTGATAGGGGAAATTTGGTGGGAGATGAAAACTGTTGATTTCAAGTATGTTCAACTTTGAGTAGTTATAACGGAGAAAATATACATTGAAAACTATTTTTTCTTCTTTTCTGCACTAGATATACATTTCATCTATAACATATTTTGAAATCATAGGAAAAAAAGATTATTTGCATATACTTTTTTGGTGGGAACAAGACCCTCATTTTTCAGCCTTTTTCAACAAGTAAAAAATGAACTTCAAAAATTAAAAAACTATCTAAATTCTTCTTGAATTTTTTTTAAAAAAATTATAGGCATAAAATTCACCCACTTTTACACATTTCATTAGTTTACATCATCTCCAAATTCTAAACATAAATGCCATTTTTATGTCATTAAATTTAAAAAGTTTGTGTTATTGACCTTTTCCTTTATAAAAGTGTCACTCAACTTTGTACTTTTACCCACAATCAAATAACTAACATAATGACATAGACTCATCAATAAGTTATCTAATGTATACCATATCCATATCTTTCTCATCCATCTCATCTTCATGTAGATATCTCATTCCTTTACCATTTTTCCTTCTTAAGATGTTTGAAACCATCATGATAAGTACAGTCAAAACTAGTTGACATCAATGACAATACATTAGCTAATTTAATGTCTTTCATATTCTTTAGTAACTTGGTGATCATTAATCACTATCTTTCAAATATCCATTCCATTGTCAAACTTTCCTTCAATCTATTCAATCAGTTGAAGTTTATCAATCTCTCCCATTGACATTGATGGCAACACAAGATGAAATATGTCATAGAATACCAAATAGTTGTTCTACAACTCTATAAGAAAATGTTGTAACTTGGTAAGCTCTCCCTATCTTGTACATTTAATATGTTTAATCACTACACAATATTAATACTCTTCATGTGGTCTCTCCCTACAAATTTGATCTTTTCTCCCTATGTGTATTTTCTTCTCCAGATAAATATTCTTCTCTCCCTTATAATATTTCATTTATTTCTTCTCTCTCCCTTTGACAACAATGCCAAAAAGAAAATAAATATCTCTTCAATAGTCAAAACATATTATCTCTTGTGTTTGGTTCAAATCAAGTACCTATCATGTATCGATAGGCAATGTCAGTTTGTCTTTCATCTTTCATCTTTCACAACCTCAGGAAACCTAAAGTGTGAACATCATGCATCAACATCATTTGATATTCCATTCCTCTACCATTTTTCTTTCTTAAGATGTTTGAAACCATCATGATAAGTACAGTCAAAACTAGTTGACATCAATGACAGTACATTAGTTGATTTAATTTCTTACATATACTTTAGTAACTCGGTGATCATCAATCACTGTCTTTCAAATATCCATTCCATTGTCAAACTTTCCTTCAAGATATTCAATCAATTTTAGTTTATTAGACTCAGTCTTCTTATCGATACTCTTAAGAACTCTATCCCACAAATCAATTGATATGATGCCTTTATCTAGAGGAAGGCCTAGATATTTACATTATAATTCTCTAATATTAAATTCTAGGCTTCTACATAAATCCTATTGTAGCCATATTGGCATGTTAAGAAAGAAAATATCATATTTTTACTTATTAATTTATTGTCATGGGGCTTTAGAATATAAGTCCAAGATGCTCCTAAATTGATTTGGATTATTTTATATTTTCCATACCAAAGAGAAGGTTATCATCTACAAATTGTTTATGGGTACATGGATCTAATTCATCTATAGTTTTAATGCCTGAAATAACATTGTCACTTCTAGCCTTAGAGAGGGAACGACCTAAAGCTTCCACCATAATGATAAAACTAAAAAGAGAGAGGGGGTCCCTTTTCCTTAAACCTTGAGTGATATTAAAGAAGTCCGTCAAATTTTCATTAACCATAACAGACATTTTTTGTCCATAAATATATTCAAAGATTAAGTTAATCCATTGTTTGGAGAAACTAAATGATTCTGGACACTTACATAAAAATCTCCAATCAACTTTATCATATGATTTTTTAATATCTAATTCGATAAGCATAGTAGGAGAATGTTTATGGTGGATCAAATGAATGACTTCTTGGGAAATAATAGCACCATCCAAGATGGATCTACCTAGAACAAAGCTTGTTTGTTCTTTCGAGATGAGATCTAGGAGGAGCCTTTTTAACATATTGGCTAGAGTCTTTATGAGAAGCTTATACAGAGTATAGCAAAGAGATATAGGTCTATAATCATCATAACCCATAGGGTTTGAATTTTTAGGAATTAATGTAATAAATATATTGTTAATTTCTTGAAGGATCCTTCTAGAATTCCTCATTCCTTCCAAGGCTGATACAACTTCATCACCTATAAAATACCAACATTGTTGATAAAATAAAGTAGGAAACCTGTCTGGACCAAGAGATTTTTCTGGGTGCATACTATTTAAGTCAATCTCAACTTCTTCCTTAGTGAATTTTGCATTGAGCATTTTATTCTATTCTAGAAAAATAATATGATGAATATTTGAAAGAACTCTACTTTGGACAATTCTATCTGATCCTTCTAGGTTGTTCAAAATACCTAATGGCTTCTGAAGCAATATTTTACTAGTTTTCAATTGAAGAACTGTCACCTTTCTTAATGCAAGTGATCTTGTTAAAGTTTCATTTTTCCTTAGAGCTATTATGAAAAAAAATTGTATTTTGATCTCCTTCTTCTAATTAGACTTCTCTAGATCTGTCTCCAGTAAGTCTCTTCTTTTTCCAGGATATCCTCATACTTTTTCGAGAGATATTTCTCTTTTGTATATGTATTTAAATTCATACCTTCCTTAATAATTTCTTCATTAAGGTCACCTAATTACCGAAATATTGTAGATTCCATTCAATTAAGTTTCGTTTAATATGTTTTAGTTTCACTTTTAATATAAAGGTTTTAGAGCCTTTTAAATTTCTTTCATTTCACAATTCCTCTAATTTTAAGAGGCAATTTTCATCTTTCAGCCACATCTTTTCAAATTTAAAAGGATTCTTATTAGGCATCTAATTTTGTTTTAAGCTTAGGCTAATCGGGAAATGATCAGATTCAGAATTAGCCATAATACTCGACTTGAAAGTGAGATGAAAACATGATAAGTCACCTATATAGATGAACCTATCTAATTTTTCAGCTATATATTATGTAACATGTCTTTTATTAGACCAAGTGAAAGTACCATTATCCAGGGGTATATCCATACCCTTAAATTCTAAACCCACTCTCTAAATTCCACCATAGTCTGAGTTATCTTTTTAGAACTTCATATTTTCTCCTTGATGTCAAGGATAGCATTAAAGTCTCCTCCTAATAAAATATCTAAATTTGAAATATCCTTAATAAAGGAATTAATTTCCTTCCAAATAGTCCTTTTTTCATAAAGAAATTTTGGCCCATAGATATTGATGATTATAAATTCTAATTACTCCTAAATATTTTAACCCTAACCACAATCCCAATGAGACTTACACTCAATAAAGTCCAAGGATAAAAATATTTGATTCCATATAACAATAAGACCTCCAGAAGCTCTAACTGAATCTACGCCTTTCACTTCCCACATACCTAAAAAAATTTAAGGCATTCATATCCTTCCTGATCTAAGTTAGTTTCCTAAATTAAGAAGAGTTGTACCTCAAAACTAGATAAACTCCTTTTAAAGAGGCATCATTTGTTAGGGGCATTTAGTCCCCTAACATTCCATGAAATTATTTTCATGGTTTAGTGGGAAGGAACTTCCCCTTCCCTACATTCAGAATAGAAGCAATTTTGACTTGACCTAAATCCTGACCATCCTTCTGTCTCAAATCTTTAAGAGACTTTCTTCCTATTTTGAGTGAATGCTTAGCAAAATCAAGAGAAGATTTTCCCTCGGAGTTAGTATATAGGCCTAACTTTTCCTGAAAATGGGGTTCAAGCAAGGAGTTTGTTCCTTCTTTTATCATTCCATTCTCAAGTTCCATTGATTTAATGACTTTCAAAATTAGTACATTATCTAGGTCTTGATTCATTCCTAGAAAGTCATAAATATCATCTATCTCGTCATTTCTAATAGAGTAATTACCATAAGTACCATCAACAACATCAAAATATTTTTGTCTCCATACTTTCTTTTTTCTTCTTTACTATTTTTTATACTATGATTGGGATTCACATCTTCAATGTTAATGATAACAAAATCCTACTTTAGATTCGAAGGACCGGGAGACTAACCCTTATAAAATTATTCCATAATTTGACTATTATTAGTAGCGATAGATAAGGCTATTGAATCCTCTCTGGCCTCTATATCAACATCCACAATTGAGTTGTTTTTATAAACCTACCCTAAAATATTACCTATCCCAACTGAGTTGTGTTGAAAGTAATTCTTATGTTCTGAAACCTTCTTACCCGAGCTCCTTGACTCATCACCATCTAAATTTTTTGTCTCCATATCACCTTCAATTAATAATTTAGAAAGAGACATTTCATAATCTAATTTCATTATCCCATTGATGAGAAGACCTTTCTACCTATCCACTTCATCTCTATCACATATTTCATTAGTAAACAGTTCCATTAATTCATCTACCAAATATTCCCCAATAAATTTAGATATGATGTTAACTTCTTTCTCTAGTTGGGAGTCCACATTTGGTTCAAAATTTAAGTTATTGTTAAAATTATGCTCAATTACATCTGATAAAGACCCATTCTCCTTATCAATAATATCTGAAGACATATTAAATCGTGGGGAGAAGACCCTATCTCTATTACATACATCCTTATCTATTGGAACATCATTAATCTTGGTTAAGCTAATATCATGGTCCGAATTAATCCTTTGATCTGTGTGAATATCCTTCATAGAAACTGAATTCTTCTCCAAAGTTTGATGCTCTAAGGTATCCAAGACTGAATTGGGAGTAATCATGTTCAAAAATTTTATCTAAGTATAAATCAGTGTCCTGAAAATCATTATAAGATGCCTAGTTTGAGTGCATAGAAAATGTGGACTTGTTGATTTTCATGATGAACCACTTGGGTAGGGTGTTCATTACCTATCATTTGACATATGTAGTGGTTTTGAACTTTCAATTTTTAGTTCTGGCATGTTTAGGGAATAGACTTTTGGAGGTGTTCCCAGAAATCTGCATTTTATGTCTGTCCAGAATTTCACTGAGTAGCCCACTTTGGAGGAGTGCATTTATTTCCCAGATGATGTTCATAACATGGGGGTTGTTGCATCATGTTTTAGGAATGAGAGATAGTCTTCATACCCATTTTCATCCCCCCATGTTCTCGTTTATTCACTTTTCTAGTACCATCCAGTTTGCCAATTGTTAAAAATCTCAGTGTGTAGTCCAATTTTCTGAGGGGCCTACTTTGAGGCTTTGTGATTTGCACCCGATTCAAGGTCAAGAATAATTTAATATTCCCCTACACTTTATACTTAGAAGTGTACTTGCCTAATATTTTTAGGTCTCTACCAATCTGTCTGGTCACTTTCCTAAGAAAATTCCTAAACCAGTTTCTACATAATTCACTATTTTAATACTAAATATTTCTAACAGGTTGACTTTGGTGTTTAATTGCATTTCACCATGTAATCTTCTAAGCAAGATAATGATGGATTCATCTACCTTGTATGGGATTGAATCAATTTTCAAGATTCTAGATCTTGAGGGTTTCATCTAGTAGGCTTTTAAAGTCAGTTATGAAGGTGACTTGTGCAGTTTGATGGTGCGGACAGAACTAGTTTTTCAAGTGGCCATGTTTATTCAGTCAAATCTTTTGGTTCAAATATTTTTGAGATATTTCCTCTGACAGGCATACTTACATGTTGGGAAAGAGTGTAAGTTTTTTATGGTGTGCTTGTATGTGACTAGGTGGTCCATTTTTGAGGTCACTTCTAAAGGCCAACTGTTGATGTTGGGCATTTTCAGAGATAAGAGTGAAATAAATGATGTGATTAAAATTTTAATGCGCTATGGTTTTGTTTTCATCTTAACGATTGTATTTTGGATGAGTAAAGGGTAAAAGGTGAAGTTTAATTGTTGACCCTTTATTTTTCTTCCAGGATGATGCTTCTCTTGTGCACGAAAATACTTTGGTGCTATGGTTTGTCGGCCTCATATGATTTATCAATGTGCTTGTTTCTTTTCCTAGAATGGGTTAGCCTTTTGTATCTTTCTGATTGCACATGTAATTTGTGTCCATATTTTTAATGGAAGCATACATTAAAATTTAAAAGGAGAACCAACATAATTAAAAGATTGAAAAGAGGAAGATGCTTGTAGGTTTGGGCAAGTCTTGGCTAAAGGATGCATTGAAGTTTGAATGCAAAATGGTGTGCAAATCGAAAAGAAAATAGAGGGTTGCATACTAATGTGAAATGGCTAGCATGGGATGAACAAAATATGAACACACACAAAGTATGAGGAAGTTTTGTATGAATTGATTGGTGTGTGTTTTGATAGGGGTTGCAATGCCCTTTTCTTCATGTTGTGCACTCTCTTGTGCCCAGCATTTTTCTTCCCTGTCATTATGCATGTTGCACATACTGGTGCATGAAACAAAATGGAGGAACATGCAAAGGGGTGTGTGCTAGTGATTATGGTTTTCACCAAAGTTTAAAAGAAAGGAGTTGTGCACTTTCAAATAGCTAGAAAATGAATACCAAAGGAAATATAACTGCACACTTGGCATTTGGAAGAGGCTGCTAACTAATAGAGTGCGTGAGTTTTAGAAAGAGGCAGTGCTTTAAATAAATTTGAAATGGAGTAACACCAAAGTTTCAAAAGACTAAAATGTGGTTAGCTTTCGAAGGAGAGGGATATACATCAAACGCACATGGTGAGAGGCTATGCACTAAATGAGGACCAAGCATGGAGATGTGCGTACCAGATTTGGACATGTGCATGAGGTAGCTAGGAAAGACAAAATGGAGCTATTGTTAGTTTGCAAGAAAAATCAAGGAAGTGCCAGCCAGTATGCAAGGCTACGCACTGAGTTTGCTGGCAAGATGCTTGAGTCTTGGCTCATGCATTGAGCAATAAAATGCAAAGTTTAGGATGTGTATGTTGAATGCTTAATGGAAGGTGTGTACGCATCCCAAAGTTGCAAAATGGAATGTGTTGAGGTAAGGAATGTGTGCCAACCAATGGATAATTGGCTGCCAAGGTCTCTCCTTGGAGCATGCCATCATTCGCAGGTTAGAGACTAAAGAAGGAGAATTGGGTGTGTGTTGGCTGCAAGCACGTGCCTTCTTATGGTGTCACCAATGAAACAAAGGGAAAAGAAAAAATAGATATTGTGTTGTGTGTAATAAATGTGAAGCTAGGGATGTGCATTCTATGCAGGAGTGTTACACACCTCCTTATGGGGGGTGCACATACCACTCATATGATATGCGCACTTGGAAAGAGTGCACTTAGAAGAAAGATGGTGCATGCCAGTTTGGTGTTGAGTGTACACCACAATAAGATAAAATAGAAGGCATGTGAAGCCAGCATGGGGCTGTTGCATGCAAAAATAGAAGCTAGACACGCATTGGACTTGGGGATGGTATTTACCAGCACTTGTTTAAAGGTAAAATAAAAGGATTTGTGTACTCTCCATTGGATAGAGGGGGTGTGAAAGGTAAAACCTAAGCGTAAATGTGTGCAGCTGGAGCATGTACATCCATGAGAAGAAGGTAAAATGTAATGGGTGTGCATGTGGGTTTATCCCACATGCACCCCGAATTGGTTTTAAGAGATATTTAAAAGAAATGGGGCTCAAATTAATGGTAAGTTGAAGAAGAAGGAAGCCAAGGCTGCCTCTTGCCCTTGTGGGCCTACATTGGGAAGCATGTTAGTTGGACGCACATAAAGACAAAATTTTAAATGCAAAGATTTAAAACTCTATAGGATTTAGTCCCACATTCGCCATGATGTGGGTATTTGGAATGTTTAAATGATTTAGTGCTCACATGATAGTTTGAAGAAAGAGCAGGAGGATCTAGAAATGTGCATACATGAGGCCACCTCAGGAAGCGTGTCGGTAGGCTAAAGACTCTAAATTTTGTAGGACAGCTGGTAGATGATTGGTCAGAATGGTGACACATGGTAGATGGTCACTAATTGTCTAGATGAGCTCATGGTTAAGGTAAGCAATCAAAGAGCTAGAGAATGCTCAATCGCTAGTTCTCCCAATCCTGTCGGTCAACGGCCAAACATCTGGAGAATAGGAGAACACTCAATCACCCAATCTCCAGATCATAAAGAAGTTAGTGATAACATTCATAGAATGGGAGATAACCTTGGTCATATATTTACCTACTATTGATAATTAGAGGGCCCACATCTAGAGATCTGGAGAATGCTTGGTCGTATGTTCTCCCAATGGTGGTGGTTAAGTCCCTAGCATCTGGCGAATAGGAGATAATGTAGTCGTGCATTCTCTAGATCTTGGTGGTTAGGACTAAACAATTTAGAGAATTGGAGAATAGACTTAGTCGCCCATTCTCCAGATATAACCATAGTTAAGATATGATTCAAATACTTGTAGAATAAGCTAGTCGTGTATTCTCCAAATGTGACCAAGGTTAGAAAAGGTATTCAGAGAATTGGAGAATAGTGTGGTCACCGAATCTCCAAATCAAAGGTCAGGGCCAGGGTCAAGGTGAGCATGCAACCAGCCAGCTACACTTGTCAATTTATGGTGAAGTCTGGGCATAAAGTGTAGGGAAAAGCCAAAATGAGCAGAGAAATGGTAAAATAAGATAAAGTGCAAGATTTAAAAGAATTGCTATAGCTTTCTCCATAGTTTGAAATTGCATTTTATTTTTAAATCCTGGGAGGCATTCACGGGAACACATTGAAGGCATGTTGTGATCATTGCTTGATAAGGAACATGATCAAATTAGTTGGAGAAAGTGACAGCAAGCATGAAGGAGGTTATAGAGGATCATTTTTAGAATCAACATTGATGAGAAGATGGAGATATTTCTTGGAGGATTGACAGCTATCAGTTAGTTTTTAAATGGCTCTCTTCTCCTATATCTCTCTTCTTTTTCATTATTGTAAGGGATGGTGAATTTCAAAGCTGAATTGAGAGAGTTGATCTAGGGGTCTTTTTCTAGACTTATGTCATTGTTAATTTTGAAAAGTAGGTTAATATATGGTTTACAAAGTAGGTTTTGAAATTGGTTTTGAGTTCATGCCAAGGGTAGGATTTAATTTTGAAGATAATTTTAGAAAACTCAATGTTCTTGTGAGAATTTGATGTCTGAGTGTGAGAGAGAGGAATAATTTGCAAAGCAGTTGTTCTGGGTTCTGGGTGTGTTTGAATTAAGTTTTCTTTTGATGTATGTTATATATGACTCCATGCCCTTGAATAAGACGATGGTCTATTCTTGATAGGTAGTTTCTTCATCGTCAAAAAAAGTTTATAAATGATAATATCCTTCAGTCAGTATGTAAGGGACATTAATGCATATTTTTTATGTTGAATGATACAAAGAAAGTTTCGTGATTCCTTTCAAGAAGAGAATCAATAGGTACACCCACCTAAGCATTAAGGGTCGAAGTGTAGGAGGATCATACTCTTGATCCTTGTTAATTGTCCCCTTTTCCTTGTATGATTTGGAGTGGTTTTAGAGGGTTAATGACACCAGTTTGTCAAACATATTGTAAATCTACAAGTGGAAAGAAAAGGAGCCAACAAAATGGTGACTCTACTGGGGAGGCCATTGTATAGAGTTAGTTATTTAAAAGCTTTTGTTATATTTCCTCACCAAGTGCAAGTGGTGGCTCTAATATCTCTATTTGATCAATGCATTGTAATGAAAGTATTAATGAATATGCAGTCCTGACAAACAGTCAATATTCTGTTAGGTTGTGTTATGATTGCTAGTTTTGAAGAAGGGTTCAGGGCTAAGAAAAGATTCTTAGCTTATTCAAATTTGTCCTCTACAAGGAGGTGGTGATTCTACTAATGTTTGAAGAGTGATTTGGAGGAAGCTTCAAATCAGTGTTTTTGCAGCAGTCACAGCATTCCCAGGTATTTTGATTTTCATATCAATTTTCTTTATGAAAATCATGTGCGGTAAATTGTTTCCCTATTCAGTTATTATAAGCACTAAGTGATAGGGAAGAAGCTAGTGAGTTTTGCATACAAGTTTGTTGAGTAGATTCAGTTGTTTTGATTTAATGGTGTATGCAAAATATTTTTAAAGGGATATGTCATTTTTACTATGGATTAAATCTGCATAGTATATATGCTTGAGTTTTCATATGCAAGGTTGTGGTTGCTTGAAAGAAGAAAGTAGAAATGTAATCTGAATATTCCTAGCCTTGTGTATCTCTGAATGTAGTCATGTCCCAAAAAGTATCCCAGCTAGGAGATAGAAGAGGTTTTAAGTGTTCTTCACCCCTAAATTTTGAGGGCATTCCTAGCTACCCAAATGTAATACCCCCAAAAATTAGAAAATATCTGCCTAAGTTTAGTGGGAGAAAGGAAGAGTCATCTGAAAAACATTTAAATGCATTCATGGATTTAATGGAAGATTTTGAGGTCAACCATGAGGATGCAGTTATGAGATTGTTTGTGCAATCACTAGTGGGAAATGCTAGGGAATGGTTTTCAGTTTTGTCTCAGTACTCTATTCATTCATGGAATGAGTTTGAATCAGCATTTAATGAAACTTTTGGAGAGTTCATATGTGAGTATAGTTTGTTAATAGATCTCATTAACATTCACATAGGAAAGAATGAATTAGCAAATGCTTTTAACTTCAAATTTGGGATGGCACTAAAGAAAATTCCTAAGAAATGTAGACCTCATGATGCATTGTCTTTGGTTATTTACTTGGCTTCATTTGATAGTAAGATGGGTTACTTGAAGAGAGACAAGGAACCACATAATTTATATCATGCTTTCCAACTAGCATCAAACATAGAAAGGATGAAGAAGTTTGGATTGCCAAATCTTCATGGTGCTAAAAATATAAGACTGCATGAGATGGGTCTCCCAAGTGTTGGCACTAATTAAGTGATTCAAGCAAGTAGTGAAAATCATGGTGAATGTTACAATCTAGCTGGTGTAATGTCAACCAATGAAAATCAGGTTGAGCTTTTAATATTGTGTCTAAATTCTGAGCTTGATGTTATTTGTAATGAGTGTGGTCAGCCCCAAATTGAAAAGGAAAATGAGATGTATGGTTTGGGGGAAAATGGATTCTTAGCAATAGTAGTTCAAGAGCAAAAGTGTGATGATGTCATTGCAGAGAATAATGATAAGGTTAGAGATCTTGCAAGTGATCCTTGTGGTCACTTAATTGATAATTATATTATTTACTATGAACCTAGAATGATGCCTTATTTTACTAAATTACAGTGAGATGTTTGTCATATTAGTGGTTTTCATGATTTAGAATTTGAGGCATTTAATACTTTTGAAAGTGATGATGTTATGTCAAAGATATATTCAGTTTGTAGTCACGAGTCAATGTCAGCATTTTCAAATTCCTCTATTAATTTGGACAATTGTGGATATGAAAGTAAAAATTGTTTAAGTGAGAGCTTGGTTGAGAATGCTGAAGCGGATTTGTTTTTAGATTTGTATGAGCCAATTTATGAAAGTTGTCAAGAAAGCATTTCCTATGGTTATGAGATTGACACTGATTGTAATTTATCATTAGAAAAGGAAGTCAACTTATTTGATGTAGAAATTTATGGTTGTAATATTTTTAATGGTATTGAGACAATGTCTTGCCAAACAAAGATTAGTGATGCTGACAATGTTCCCTATGGTAGTGATTTGTGTTTGGAAGACATGTGCCAAGATGAGGATATATGCAATGGACTGCCTGTTGATTTGTTCATGCCACATTTTGAGATGTTTCATGAAGAACTGGATGATGTTTCAAGTCCTACAAATGGTTATTTGTTTCAGCCAAAGGTATGTGTGTTCCCTCAAGAATTTGATGATATGAACGTTGATGTTTTATTTTTAAAAAAGTTTGAAAAGAATCAGGAAGAATGTATAAGTTATCAAGCAGATCTGGAGTCTTTTGTTTTCCCATTCCAGCATCTTGATGTTTTTCAGAATGATTTGAATTTGAAGCCACAAGTTGTGGTTCATAGTGAATTGCTTGAACATTCACATGGTATACAAGGAATTGAGTTTCAAAAATTTTATTTTGATGTTCAAGCAATTTTTTAAGAAAGTCAACATATTTCCAGCTTTGCAGTTAAGTCAAAGTTTTTTCCTCCTCAGCTGGTCAGAAACCTTGAAGACTGTGACATTTCTATGTTGCACAATGATCAATATTTTTAGAATTCTAACGGCTTCCAAATGCTGAATGATAGTGAAAATATTGGTTATTTTCTTTATAATATGCTGAAGGTTTGTGGTAGTGTGATTGATCTTGTCAGTAAAAGTAATCTTTTCAGATTACCTTGGATTCATGAAAATGAGAATTACATCTTTGACAGAGGTAAATTCTGACTCACATTGACAAATTTTGAAGTCTTTTGTAAATATTTGTAAATTTTGTAAAGTTGCTTTGTTCCTGTTGTTCGGTAGTTGGTTTTGTGATTCCCTTGTTTCAAGAGAGGGAGTGGAAAGTCAAGTTGATCTTCTTTGATTGGTCTATTGTACCATGAGATTCTAAGTCCTTTGCATGCCTGCAAGGGGCATGTGTCCCCAATCAGAACCACTATTAGAGCTCAAAGTTTCAGGCTCTGATTTTGAGTCCATGTTCAAAAAATTTATCTTAGTATAAATCAGTGTCCTGAAAATCATTGTAAGATGCCTAATTTGAGTGCATAGAAAATGTGGACGTGTTGATTTTCATGATGAACCACTTGGGTAGGGTGTTCATTACCTATCATTTGACATATGTAGTGGGTTTGAATTTTCAATTTTCAGTTCTCACATGTTTAGGGAATAGGCTTTTGGAGGTGTTCTCGGAAATCTGCATTTTATGTTTGTCCAGAATTTCACTCAATAGCCCACTTTGGAGGAGTGCATTTATTGTCCAGTTGATGTTCATAGCATGGGGTTTGTTGCATCATTCTATAGGAATGAGAAAGATTCTTCATACCCATTTTCAGCCCCCCATGTGCCCATTTATTCACTTTGCTAGTACCATCCAGTTTGCCAATTGTTAAAAATCTCTGTGTAGTCCAGTTTTATGAGGGGCCTACTTTGAGGCTTTGTGATTTGCACCTAGTTTGAGTTCAAGAATAATTGAATGTTTCCATGCATTTTAGACTTGGAATTTTACTTTCCTAAAGATTTTTAGGTCTCTACCAATCCGTCCGATCACTTTCCTTAGAAAATTCTAAACCCAGTTTCTGCATAATTCACTGTTTTAATCCTGAATATTTCTAACAGACTGACTTTGGTGTTTAATTTCATTTCGCCATGTAATCTTCTGAGAAAGCTAATGATGGATTCATCTACCTTGTATGTGAGTGACTCAGTATTCAAGATTCCATATCTTGAGGGTTTCATCTAGTAGGCTTTCAAAGTTAGTTCAATCATATCTTTTGGCTCAAATATTTTTGAGCAATTTTCTCTAATAGGCATACTTACATGTTGGGAGTGAGTGTAAGTGTTTGATGGCATGCTCCTATGTGACTGGGTGGTCATTTTTGGAGGTCACTTCTAAAGGCCAACTATTGATGTTGGGAATTTTTTAGAGACAAGGTGAAATGAATGATGTGATTAAAATTTTAATGTGCTATGGTCTTTTTTTCATCTTGACGATTGCATTTCAGATGAGTAAAGGGTAAAAGGTGAATTTTAAGTGTTGACCCTTTTATTTTTCTTCCAAGATGATGCTTCTCTTGTGCACAAAAATACTTTGGTGCTATGGTTTGTCAACCTCATATGATTTATCATTGTGCTGCACGCACTTGTTTGTTTTCTTGGAATGGGTCGGCCTTTGTATCTTTCTGATTGCACATGTAATTTGTGTCCATATTTTTCATGGCAGAATACATTAAAATTTGAAAGGAGAACCAACATAATTGAAAGATTGAAAAGAGGAAGCTACTTTTAGGTTTGGGCAAGTCTTGGCTGAAGGATGCATTGAAGTTTGAATGCAAAATGGTGTGCAAACCGAAAATAAAATAGAGGGCTGCATACTAATGTGAAATGGCTAGTGTGGGATGAACAAAAGATGAACACACACAAAGTGTGAGGAAGTATTGTATGAATTGATTGGTGTGTGTGTTGATAGGGGTTGCAATGCCCTTTTCTTCATGTTGTGCACTGCCTTGTGCCCAACATTTTTCTTCCTTGTCATTATGCATATTGCACATCTTGGTACGTGAAACAAAATGGAGGAACATGCAAAATGGTGCATGCCAGTGATTATGGTGTGCGCCAAAGTTTAAAATAAAGAAGTTGTGCACTTTCAAATAGCTAGAAAATGAGTACCAAAGGAAATAGAACTACACACTTGGCATTTGGAAGAGGCTACCAACTAATAGAGTGCGTGAGTTTTAGAGAGAGGCAGCGCTTTAAATAAATTTGAAAGGGAGTAACACCAAAGTTTAAAAAGACTAAAATGTGGCTAGCTTTTGAAGGAGATGGATACACATCAAATGCACATGGTGAGAGGTATGCACAAAATGAGGACCAAGCATGGAGATGTGCATACCATATTTGGACATGTGCGTGAGGTAGCTAGGAAAGACCAAATGGAACTGTTGTTAGTTTGCAAGAAAAAAGAAGGAAGTGGCAGCCAGTACGCAAGCTTACGCACTAATTTTGTTGGTAGGTTGCGTGAGTCTTGGCTCATGCATTGAGCAATAAAATGAAACGTTCACAATGCATATGCTAAATGCTTAATGGAAGGTTCATACGTATCCCAAAGTTGCAAAATGGAATGTGTGCCAACCAATGGAGACTTGGCTGCCAAGGTCTCTCCTTGGAGCATGCCAGCATTTGCAGGTTAGAGACTAGAGAAGGAGAGTTGGGTGTGTGTTGGCTACAAGCATGTGCCTTCTTATGGTGTCACCAATGAAACAAAGGGCAGAGACAAAATAGATATTATGCTGCATGCAATAAATGTGAAGCTAGGGATGTGCATTTTATGCAGGAGTGTTACGTACTTCCTTGTGGGAGATGCACACACCACTCATATGATACACGTACTTGGCAAGAGTGCACTTAGAAGAAAGCTGGTGTGCACCAGTTTGGTGTTGAGTGCATGCCATAGTAAGATAAAATAGAAGGTGCATGAAGCCAACATGGGGCTAGTGGGTTCAAAAATAGTTTTTGGACACGCATTGGAGTTGGGGATGGTATTTACGAGCACTTGTTTATAGGTAAAATGCAAGGATCTATGTACTCTCCATTGGACAGAGGGGGTGTGAAAGGTAAAACCTAAGTGTAAATGGGTGCAACTGGAGTGTGTACAGCCACGAGAAGAAGGTAAAATGTAATGGGTTTGCATGTGGGTTTATCCCACATGCACTCCGAATTGGTTTTCAGAGATATTTAAAAGAAATGGGGCTCAACTTAATGGTAAGTTGAAGAAGAAGGAAGGAAATGCTACCTCTTGCCCTTGTGGGCCCACATTGGGAAGTGCACCTGCTGGGCACACAAAGATTAAATTTTAAATGCAAAGATTTAAAACTCTGTAGGATTTTGTCCCACATTCACCATGATGTGGGTATTTGGAATGTTTAAATGATGTAGTGCTCACATGATAGTTTGAAGAAAGAGTGGGAGGCTTTGGACATGCATGCAAGTGAGGCTACCTTGGGAAGTGTGTCAGTCGGCTGAAGACTCCATAATTTTGTAGGACAACTGGTAGATGATTGGTCAGAATGGTGACACATGGCAGACGGTTGTTAGTTCTCCAAATGAGCTCATGGTTAAGGTAAGCATTTAGAGAGCTGGAGAATGCTCATTCGTTGGTTCTCCCAATCCTAGCGGTCAAGGGCCAAACATATGGAGAATAGGAGAACACTCTGTCATGCAATTTCCAAATCATAAAGCAATTACTGATAACATTCAGAGAATGGGAGATAACCTTGGTTGTGTGTTCACCGAATGCTAACAGTTAGAGTGCCAAAATCCAAAGATCTGGAAAATAGTTCGTCATGTATTCTCCCAATGGTGGCAGTTAACTCCCTAGCATCTACAAAATAGGAGATAGCCTAGTCTCACATTCTCTAGATCTTGGTGGTTAGGGATAAACAATTCAGAGAATTGGAGAATAGACTTAGTCACCCATTCTCTAGATATAACCATGGTTAAGATATGATTCAGAGACTTGGAGAATAAGCTAGTCGTGTATTCTCCAGATGTGACCAAGGTTAGAAAAGGTATTCAAAGAATTGGAGAATAGTGTGGTTGCCGAATCTCCAAATCATAGGTTAGGGCCAAGGTTAAGGTGAGCATGCAACCAGCTAACAACACTTGTAAATTTAAGGTGAAGTCTGGGCATAAAGTGCAAGAAAAATCCAAAATGAGCATAGAAATGGTAAAATAAGATAAAGTGCAAGATTTAAAAGAATTGATATAGTTTTCTCCATAGTTTGAAATTACATTTTATTTTTAAATCATGGGAGGCATTCACAGGAACACATTCAAGGCATGTTGTGATCATTGCTTGATGAGGAACAAGATCAAATCAGTTGGAGAAAGTGACAGTAGGCATGAAGGAGGTTATAGAGGATCATTTTTAGAATCAACATTGATGAGAAGATGGAGATATTTCTTGGAGGATTAACAACTCTCAGTTATTTTTGAACTGGCTCTCTTCTCCTATATCTCTCTTCTTTTTCATTGTTATAAGGGATGGTGAATTTCAAACCTGAATTGAGAGAGTTGATCCAGGGGTCTTTTTATGGAATTCTTCCATTGATAATGTACTAATACTAAAAAATTTAATGATAACATGTTGGAATCTCATCTCACATTAGTGTATGTCTTCTTGTATTGATCTTGGGTTTTTATATGTTAATTTTGTAAAGCGGGTTAATATATGGTTTACAAAGTAGGTTTTGAAATTGTTTTTGAGTTCATGCTAAGGGCGGGATTAAATTTTAAATATAATTTTAGAAAACTCAATGTTCTTGTGAGAATTTGATGGCTGAGTGTGAGAGTGAGAGGAATAATTTGCAAAGTAGTTGTTCTGGGTTCTGGGTGTGTTTGAATTAAGTTTTCTTTTGATGTATGTTATATATGACTCCATGCCCTTGAATAAGGCATTGGTTTGTTATTGATAGGCAATTTCTTCATCATCAAAACAAGTTTATAAATGATAATATACTTCAGTCAGTATGTAAGGGACATTAATGCATAGTTTTTATGTTGAATGATACAAAGAAAGTTTCCTGATTCCTTTCAAGAAGAGAATCAATAGGTACACCCGCCTAAGCATTAAGGCTCAAAGTGTAGGAGGATCATACTCTTTATCCTTGTTAATTGTCCCCTTTTTCTTGTATGATTTGGAGTCACTTTAGAGGGTTAATGACACCAGTTAGTCAAACGTATTGTAAATCTACAAGTGGAAAGAAAAGGAGCCAACAAAATGAAAACCACCCCTTGCATCATTAAAGGAGATATTGGGAAGGGCATACTGTATAGATGGAAAAAATGGGGAATCTACAATTTCACCTTCCTCAAGATCTAAAATAAAAGGAGATGTATTGTAATTAGAGGGATGCCTCTTCTTTATTAGAATTTTGTTAAGGTGTATCAAACTATTGATCAATCGAGAAACTACTTCCCGTCTTGGGAGAGCCGGTGAAAGTAAGAAGATTTTTCTATCAATGTTGCTACTATAGATTTTCAGTCAAAGATGATATATAGATTTTTTAGTAATAAATTTGATGGGTTTTAAAGAGTTTGAATTAGCTTTAGCTTGAATCAGGATTTTAATTTTAGATGAGTTAAGGTATTTCTTTTCTATCCCTACAGATCCTCCCATACTATCCCCTAATTGTAAGATGATTTTACTATGAATCAGTTCTACAGGCATATTCAGGATGCTAACCCATATAGGAATAGTAGTATTTCTAAACACATCAGGGTTAAAATTGGGCTTCTATTTCATAAATAAGATAACATGCCCTAAATAAAAAAATGTGTTTTCCTTCTAATAAACTCTTTCTAACAGATTGATTGTTTTTGAATTAGATAAAAGAAGGTTTTACAAGGACCCAAAACTTGAGTTAAAAGTATAACAATGAAAATCCAAAAAAGGTTCAAAAAGGAACAACTTGCTAGAAAAAACATAGTAGGAAACAACAATAGCTAGACAAGAAACCAACAAAAAGTAACCAACAAGATAAAAAAGAAGGAAACAGATAGACTAGCTATTTTCTATCATTTTTTCCACCTTCTTCTGAAGGGCCTCCATCTTCAGAATAGCCTCCTGCATATCCTTCAGCTCTCTTGGTTGCTCTGGGATTTTCCTCTGCATTCTCACTCTTGTTCGGGTCCTAGGTCCTACATTCCCAACTTCATCATCAATGGTGATTGTAGTTTTCTCTAGCAGGTTCTTCTCTAAATAATTGTACAGCATTTTCATATTGCTCATGGTAGTCTTCATTCCTTCATTGTTGTGATGCATCAGGATCTTTATCATTTCTTCCATATTACCAATTCTGATTTTCATACCTTTTATCTGATCATTCACAGTTTCCTTCACAATCTTTTTTATCTCAGCATTCCCTTCAACTTTCTTATTTTTCCCTTTTTCTTTAACAAAAATCATATTGTCCATTTTATTTTGTTTCAACTTGAGGTCCTTCACAATTTTTTCCATAACCTGCAGTTTCTCACTCATCACTTTGAGCTCAGTTTCTTTATTTTCATTGTTCTCCCAATCATGAGTGATCTTGATATCCTCCTGGGAAGCAATTTCTACTAGAGTAGATGGAATATTTTCCATCATCTCTTTCTCATCAGCAGTAGGCAGGTCCCCTATTTTGTTATCCTTATTTTCAAAAATGGCCAAAATTTTGTCAATCATCTTCTCCAGATCTAACCTATCATCAATAACATTCATTGCATCCCCCAAATCTGAAATGGCAACCTGAGTATTATCCTCTATAGGAACCTCATTTATCAAGCTCTCGGTCTCCAGTTCTAGGGTCTGACTAACTTCATTTGTTTCCTCCTCCTCTTGATGGATGGGGTGAACCTCAATCTCATAATCTTTTACCTGCTCTTCCTCTCCCACCTCCTTTTCCTTAATTTCCTCTCCTTGATTCTCCTACTCACCAAAAGGAACCCCCGTTTCATCATTAGTATCCTCCATCTGTTCTTCAGGGTTCTCTCCCCGTTCCTCTATCATGCCCTCATCCTATTCACCATCCTTCTCTTCTTCCTCATCTTGTTCACAGTCCTTATCTTCATCTAGGATAATCTCCCCTATCTTAGAACCCTCCTCATAGTTTTCCTCCTTAATATCTTTCCCCTTAACAAAGGACCCTTTTCATTTTTTATTCATTGTAGGAAGGGTAAAGTCATCAGGCCTAGCAAAAATCCCTTTCTTAGAAGATTTCTTCTTTTTGCTAGTTTCCCCAATAGAATCCTTATCATTCTTCCCTTTTCTTTTCCCATTGACCTGCATAGGAATGGGGTTTGGAACCATATCCCTAGCATACTCTGAAATCAAAAGAATAAGACCTTCATGGAGCACAAGATTGCTCACTTTCTTTCTATGCTTAGTTATACTACTATTTAATGAGCTCAGCAGATAGAAAGGGAAAGATATTCTTCTATTGTGTCTAAAGTGGTTAGCAAAGACAAAATGAAGATTGTAAATTTTAGAGTACCTCCCGTCCAATGTGAAGTATTCAATGATAAATCTCAAAATTTTAGCCCAAAATTCATCAATATTCACAATGTCAACATAATCTCCCTTGCCTCTAGTCATTAGGGATTTTTCATCATCTGTTTTAGGAAATTTAGCATAAGCTTTAGTGCCTAACCTGTGATTACCCCTATGAAAATGGGTTCCTTCAACAGGTAACCCAGTAATCTCCACAATGGTAGAAATGGTGAGAGGGAAAGACTTACCCCAGAGATTCACTTTGCCATTAACCCACTTGTCTACAAACTAGGAAGTAATCTACTTGTTGTGCCCATGGAGCCTCTTTAGGTATGACGTCACCCCTCCTTTTTTCAACTTTTTCCAAACTGGTCTATCCAGTCTCCAATTTTCACAGTCCAGTGGTTCTTCCCTCTTAAGACCTCCTCCCATTCTTTGAATTTTCCTATTCCTCAACTTTGACTCAGCAACAGTGGTATCCAGTTTCTCTTTGGGATTGCCTTTTTAGTTTTTTTGAGAGTGACTAACCTAGTTACCATGCTTCCTTAAGTGTGAAATTATTTCCCCACACTTAGCCTGACATGCAGGACACCTCAAAAAATAATTCAATTTAGTCATCATAAGGATGAGTGATTTTACCCACTTGGTGATTAATTCTATCATATTCGATAAGACTAATAATCTCCAATTTGAGATTCACCTCGCCATGCCACTTTTGGATGATGTCACCCATCATTCCTTCATTTGCCAGCCTGTCCACTGGTTTATTAGCTTCTCGGTAGACATGCATGACATGGCAATCTTCAAACGTGTCCATGATTTCTTTAATTTTTTGAATTGTGTGATCTATGGTCCACAAACACTTCATTTTCCCTTTAATACAATTGAAAATATTAAGGGAGTCACCTTCCAGCCAAAGTTTCAGACACCCCTTCTCTTTTGCCAGCATGACCAGGTATAAAGTTGCCTCAGCTTCTGCCACGTGATTGGTTTGAATTCCAAATGGGACCGCCACTACCCCAAGACAATTACTAGCTTCATCTCTGAGAAGATCTCCCCCTCCATCTCTTCCAGGATTTCCCCTAGCAGACCCATCAAAATTACCTTTCATCCATCCAGCAAAAGGAGCAGTCCAAATGATATTCTCTCTAGGGTTCTGGATATCTTTTTTTCCCAAGGACTTCCAAGGAATAGAGCAGTCTTTAGAAGAGTGAGAATCCCAATTAATGTCATCTTTATTACCTTTCCTATTTTAGTTCTCCAAGATATTTCTAGAAACAATGTAGGCCACCACCGAAGGAACAGCTTTTTTATTTCTGAATATTCTATTGTTTCTCTCTTTCCAAATTTGCCAAGAGAAATGGGGGAGCACTAGATTCCACATTTCCTTAGCCTTTTTTTCATTAAATGGACTTTGCCACTACTGGAAAAAGTGCTAGATGTTATGAGGTTTCACCCAACTAATCTCACTCAAAGCATTGATGATTTCCCAAACCTCACTAGAGAAGGAACAATGAATCATGAGATGATCACTAGATTCCTCTTCATTACAACAAAGAACACATCTATTGGGCATTTGGAAGCCCCTCTTCCTTAGATTGTCTTGAGTCAAAATTTTGTTCTGGACAAGCAACCAATAAAACATGTTAATCTTAGGGATCAGGTTAGCATTCCATACCTTAGCCCAAACAAGTTTCACATCAGAAGGTATTAAAGTTTTAGAAGCAAAAGCAACCATGAATTTTCTAGAAGAGGTCGGGCCCCAAATCAAGGAATCTGCAACATTATCCCTGATAAACCAATTATTCAATTGTTTATTAACCTCTATTAATTTAATATCCATATCACCAAGATCAATCCAATCACCATTTTTCCAATAGTCACAAACCAGAACACCCACCATCTCTTTGCACACCTAAACAGCTTCCTCCCATTCCTCATTCCCAACAAGAGGTTTATCAAAAATCCACTTATCATCCCATAAGTGAATAGATCTACCATTACCCAATTTCCAAATGATTCCTCTACTGATAATATTTTTACTTTTACTTATACTATTCCAAGCAAAGGAACCTTGCATTTCAACTTGAGAGTTGATCATGCCTTTCAGATTTGTAAGATGGTACTTCTTTTTAACAATAAAGTTCCATTCTTTTTCATTTTCAAAAACTCTCCAGCACTGTTTTGCTAGAAGAGCTTTATTAGTGTTTAAGATCATTCTAATCCCCAGGCCTCCCATAGACTTAGGTTTACAAATTTTCTCCTAGGATACAAGGCTCATTCTTTTTTTATCTTCCACACTCATCCACAAAAATATTTTTTGAATTCTTTCAATAATTTCAGCAAATTTCTGAGGAATTTTGAACAGGCTCAAATTGTAGATAGGAAGATTCTGGAGAGTAGCTTTAACCAGTTGAACTTTGCCAGCTTGACTCAAGATTGCCCCTTTCCACCCAATCAGTTTAGCATGGAACCTATCAATTATTTCATTCCATAAATTTGCCTCCAGTTTTAAGCAAAGGGGGAGACCAAGATAAGAAGTAGGCAATTTACCCTCTTTACACCCAAGGATAGCAGCAATTTTGTTCTTTCTCATTTCTGGTGTGTTGAAGAAATAAATAGCACTCTTGTCCCAATTAATGGATTGGCCCAAAGCTTTAGTATAGGTATTGAGATTTTTTTTCATATTCTTTGCCTCTTTAATCGAGGCCTCCCCCATGAAAATTATATCATCAACAAACTACTCATGCGAACAAGTTATGCTAGAGGAAGTCAATTTGAGACCAGCAATTAATCCTTGAGAAACTTGGGCTGAAGTAAGCCTTCCCAAGTACTCCACCAAGATAGCAAAAAGGATAGGGGATATTGGATCACCCTGGCACAAACCTCTTGATGGTTTAAAGAAAGGAGAAGACCCACTATTGATAAGAATAGAGGACGAAACAATAGAAACAAGCTGCATAATAATTTTAATAACATCATTGTCAAACCCAAAGGCCATCAAAACTTTTGCCAGCAGATCCCAGTCAACATGGTCATAAGCTTTGGATAGATCCAACTTCATGAGGAAGCCCTATTTTCCAGATTTCTCCAAAGAGTGAATATTCTCATGAACAACCATAATAGAGTCAAGAATTTGTCTTCCTGGAACAAAACTATTTTGCTGAGGAGATACGATATGAGGAAGGATGTTCAGAATTCTAGAAGTAAGAATTTTGGACAGGATCTTGTAGAGGGAGTTACAAAGACTAATAGGTCTAAAGCTATCTGTCATGTTAGCCCCAGGTCTTTTGGGAATCAGGGCTATGAAAGTGGAATTAATCTCTTTAAGGATATTCTTCAAGCCAAAGAATTATTTTACAATAGCACAAATATCTTTACCAGTGATATCCCAAAACATCTAGAAAAAGAACATTTGAAAACCGTCAAGACCAGGTGATTTTTCTCCTTCAAAAGAGAGGATAGCCTTTTTTATTTCTTTCTCCGAAGGGATGGCTTTGAGATAGCGATTATCATCCTCACCTAACACATTCAGAATATTGGTTAGGAGACTATTCTGTTCATCAAGACCAATATCCTTATCTTTAGAAAGGAGAGAGGCAAAGTGCTCCTTCATTTCTTTTCTAATTTCTTCCTCTTTAACAAAGATACCTTTCTCAGTAGCAAGAGAATTAATTATGTTCATAGCTTTATGTTTAATAGTAGTTAGATGAAAAAATCTAGTATTTCTGTCCCCTGCTTTTAGCCAAAGCAATCTAGATCTCTGCCTCCAATAAATCTCCTCTTTGGAAATTATGTTGTGAAGATCAGTAAGAATCGAAATCTCTTCTTTTCTTGAATCTTCAGTTAAGCCATTACTCTGAATTTTATCTTGAATTTCTCTGAGGTCCAATTGAGTTTTGTTTTTGTTTTGGAAGATATCACCAAAAGTAGCCCTGTTCCAAAGTTTAACTTCAGATTTGATGTTAGCCATTTTTTTAACCACTTGGAACATAGCTTTTCCATCAATTTTAATGTTCCACCACTCCTTAATTTTAGATTTAAAATCAGGGTGAGCCAACCACATTTTCTCTAGTCTGAAAGGCGGATTACCTTTCCCATGGGGGGAATTTGCCACAAAAGAGATGGGGTAGTGATCAGAGCCTATTCAATTCAAAGAAGTGAGAGAATAGGAAAATTTGGCTAGCCAACCATAGGAGACAAGGACTCTATCTAGCTTAACCTGAATCAAGTCTGCCCCCACTCTTCTATTCGACCAAGTAAAATCAATACCTTCCAGATCAATATCCAGCAGCCCTTCATGACTGATGAAGTCCATGAGATCCACCCTACTTTCCACTTGAGTAACATTTCTACCAATTTTTTCAGAATCTTTTTTGGGGTGTATTAAAGTCTCCCATCATCATCTAGTGATCATCTGGATTATCCTTCCTAAATTCAAGAATCTTATTCCAAAGGTTATTCCTTCCAGTTTTAGTATTCAGAGCATACACATTCACCATGGTCCATGAAAAATTCTCCTTTATACTATTGACTTTGACAGCCAAAAAAAATTTTCTTCCTTTAAGAGGTTACAATTGAAGCTTCTAGTGTTTCAAAAGAAAGCAATCCCTCCAGAAGCCACTTTCGAGTCACAACTAAATTTGTCTCTAACCTTCAGCAGATTTATTTTCTCTATTCTATCTTTGGACATTTTAGTTTCCTGTAACAACAAAATATCCGAACTGGAATCTCTAACTAGGTTCCTAACTATATCTTCTTTATGAGGGCCATTTAGGCCTCTAATATTCCAAGAGAGAATTTTCATTTAGAAAAAGAGGAACAGACCTGATCAATGGTAAGTTTTCTACCATCTGCAATACTTTTCTTAGCTTCCATTTCCCTTTGATCCTTTTTCGATGCTCTTACTCTCTCTCTTTTTGGGGTTCCAATGTCTACCTTTTGTTGTTGGCCCCTAGTTTGGACTCCTCTAGATTTCATTTGACCTCCTTTCTTATTTGGTTTAGAAATCGAGGAGGCTTGGGCTCCCTTTGACACTTTATTCCCTGTGACTGGAGTCTAGAATTTAGGGTTGTCCTTCTGATGCTGTAGAAAGGTTTCCTTCCTCTTAGGAGAATAGCCTTTCCTAATGCTAATCCATGGGCTTTTGTTCTCTTTATCCTCCAATATCTCTGCCTCCCCAGCTTTATCCTTCAACAAATCCTTCCTAGGAGTCTCCTCTATCTGAGCAATAGATGCTTCATTACTGATTTGTTCTATCACAAATTGAGTGTCATTACTATTCTGTGGGCTAGCTAAAAATTCCTTCCCCTGTGAAGTTTCTAGACTATCTTCCACTCTAGAGACTAACTAATTATCTGATTGGGATAATTTAGATTGAGAATCTTTTGAGGGAAACACATTATCCATATTGTTCACATTATTTACTGCACCTGGATCTATCCCCTCTTCAACTGTAGATTTGTCTACTTCCATCTTGGGTTTATTTCCCCCTCCTAAATCTTCTGAGGTGTGTTTACCAGATGGCCCTTGGTTCCCTCCAACTTTCTTTCGCCATTCCCATTTCTTGGAAGTTTTTTCCTACTCATTTCTTTCCTGAGCAGCTTTAAGTGGGCAAAGTTTGGCCCAGTGGCCCACTTTCTCACAAGTCAAGCAAATAAAGGGTGTCGGTTCATATTCTATAGGCTGAAGCCATTTACCCACTTTCAATTTTAGACTAATAAATTGGGGAAGATCTGTGTCATGCTGAATATTAACACAGATTCTCACAAAAACTTGTCTCATTCAGGCTGCAGTCATAGGATCAATCATAAGCAGCTCCCCAAATGTTCCTATTATAGCAAAAAGGATATCTTCATGCCAGTACTCTAGAGGGAGACCTAGAAGTCTAACCCAAATAGGGGCAGAGATGAAAAAATTATCATTATAATCCAAATTCATCATCCATTTCTGCAATGATAGAGAAGATTTCCCCCACATCCAAGGACCCTCACTCAGAACTTTAGCCAAGTCTTCTCCATTTGAGAATAAAAAAGAGAAAAAACCATTAGGCATAGCTACCACATCCACCTGTCCTTTAAGTTTCCACTTCTAAAGAGGGAAGGCTCTTACCAGATCTATATTCAGTCTAGGACTTGTAAACTTACCTATCAAGGTAGAGGCCATACTTGATATAGTATGATCCATAATCTGATCAGGAATACTAACTCCTACTTCCCCCTTAGGAAGATTTTCCAGAATATCGACATTAGGGAAAGAGGATTTACCTGTAGGTTTTACTCTGAAGAGACCGCTCCATTTTCCTTTGTCCTGACACAAGGGCCCACGACGCAAGGGATCCTTCAGAAAATTTTTTGACCCTTCAACCTGGTCAGAAGGACCAACAAGACCTCTATTTAAATCCTCAGATCTCAAACAGAGGGCACTGTCCTTTTTGTGATGGGCTAGGTCTGACCCACTAGCACATTCTCCTTTATCCGACACCTGACCGAATTCCAGTGCAGGAATCTCTGATCCCTTCCCTTCTCCTAGTACAGGTGCAGATCCCACAGCCTTACCAGGATCATCCTGCAACCCATCTCAATGTACATTTGAAAAAATTTCTCCCGCTCCTCCACCCGCTCTATCCTACTCCATCTTTCAAAAAACTGGAAACTGCAAATTTAACAGATTGATTATTGCATTCAAGATAAAATCATTTATTCGCAAGTCAAGTTATACTTACTTGGGGAGCTAGGGCCTCCCAAAGCCAATTAACAACATTGATCATAGATGATTACAATTCAAACCATTTTTCAAAAAGACCATTTGATTTGCAATGATTCCATTGGCCCTTTATATAAATATCATTCCCATGTATAGAAATTTCATATGTATTATTAATAACCTCAGAGGATATTTTAGATGGATGATTGCACCACTTAGGGAGCAATTTATTCTCAACAAATATTGAAGAGGGTTTATACCCAGAGCGTATAGAGTAAAAATACAGCCCACTTATTTGATTATAACTAGATCCTTTCTTAGACTTACGATATTTGACAATGATCAAATGCTCATCTCTAAAAGTTGAGGGTTACAAACATGGATGCCCCATTTTCTTCTTTTGTGAATCAGAAATATATTCTATAAAAACACACGGAGCCGAATCCTCACAAAATTCAAGGCTTGCAAGAGGTGCATATCAATTTTGAACCACAATCCTTCTAAGTTGAATTGAAGGATATAGAGGGTATTTAATTTTTTGAAATAAATCTGTATGCACCTAAATTTGATCGCTCAACAATAGAGCCATTTTTTTTAATTTTTATCATTTGCATATTATTAGTTTCATTTTTTTATGGTTTAATTTTATCTATATTCAAAAACTAGTATTTTTGTCTATATCATCAATATGCTATCAGACATGGTTACTCCTTTTGTTTACATCAAATGTTAAATAAAATTTTGAATGTGCACACCATAAAAGGTAAAAAAATGTCAAATCCTAAATCTTTGCCCAAGCATGTGCAAGATTGATTTCTCTTGTGGCACCCCATACACTAGAGAAATGAGATGATCTCTTAGCACTAGGATCAAGGAAAATAGTGCCAATATTTGACATGATAAAATCTCCAAGTCTACCCTAACTAAGAACTCATTTTTTACCAAACACCATACTTGTCTAGAGAACACACAACTCTCTCTCTCTCTCTCTCTCTCTCTCTCTCTCTCTCTCTCTCTCTCTCTCTCTCTCTCTCTATTTTTATTATAAAATTTAAAACCTTAGAAAAATTTAGAACACTTATGACACTTACGACCCTTATGATACATATTGTGTCCTAAGAGGTCTTAATGCATAATAAGTATCTCATGACCCTATTAGGACTGGGCCTTGAGATTATTATTATGCATTAGGACCTATTAGGATGCAATATGTATCATAAGGGTCCTAATAGGTCTTAAAACTTGTCCTATGCCCAATTAGGACCCATAACAATCTTTATGATACATAGTGTCTCCTAATGCATCTATAGACATATTTGGACACATTAGGCCCCTTAAGACCTATTAGGACTCTTATGATACATAATCCAAGTCCTAACATGTGGTAATGCATAATACATATCGAATAGGGTCAAGACCATATTTAGGGGGCTTTTGATACTTACTACACACTAGGACCTCTTAGGACCCATTATGTATTATAAGGGTCTTAATAGGTCTTAAGGTTCATCCCATGACCAATTAGGACCCATTACAATGATAATGATAAATAAGAGGTCCTAATGCATAATAAGTATCCCAATTTTGGTCTCAATAGGGTCCTAATGTGTGCTAATAGGTCTTAAGACAACCTATACCCCTTAAGACCTATTATCACACATTAGGATCCTATTCGGCTACCTTGTGATACTTAATTTTCCTTAGGGCCTCTTAGGGTCCATTATGTATACATCCTAATAGGTTTTAAGGTTCATCCTAGGAGTTCAATTAGGACCCATTATGACCTTAGTGATACATAAGAGGTCCAAATGCATCCTAGAACCAATTAGGATGTGCATTAGGTCCCTTTATGGCCTATTACCTACCCTTATGATACATTAGGTTCTTAATAGGTCTAAAGGTTCACCCTAGGAATAATTAATAAACATTAGGCCCCCTTAAGACCAATTAGGACCCTTGTGATACATTAGGCTCTCTTAAGACCTTTTTTTTAGGAATAACAATCCACCAATACAACTGAGCGGGGGGGAAATTAGTTGTATGATAGATTATTAAACTTTAAACTTTGAATAGCAGCAATATCAAATCAAATGAATACAATAACACAATATTTGTTGTCAAGGAAACCTTGTTAAAGGTAAAACCCCGGTGAGAATTAACACCCACTAATGATGTACTGAGAGTATAGTATCCTTGTTAGAAGATCTAGCCCTATTAGGAGATTATTAAAATATTATAGTACACAGTCCTTGTTAGACGATAAACCATGTTAGGAGTCAAGAAAAGAAGTAGGCTCACTACCCAAAGATGGTTATGTCCACCTTCATATTTCACTATTTGCAACACAAGTGTATGTAAAGAAATACACAATCCTTCAACTGCCTGATAGAAACTATCTTTTCTTGATTAGTTCCAATGAAGTATATAAGTTATCCTCCATTCTACATCCAACAGACACAAGCTCACAGATTCCACAATCCTCCTTTTATATCACATTTATTTTTCCCATCTCTTTTGAAAAGAAAATATCTTAAATATATACCTTATTACAAAATAAATGATCAGGTTAGCCAATTAGGCTTTCTTAATATACAAATAATTACATAACTCCTTAATAAGATACACACAGTATCTAAAACAAGTATACAACAATTATATTCCAATAATTAAGGAATGACATCCATAATTCATGCTCGCCATTCATGATACACACTACAACTCTAAAGTCAACTTCCAAATAGGTCTTCTCCAGAAAACACGCCACAGATGATGTCATCCTTATTTTCGTACCTTCCTAAGATCAGAAAACATTTTTTAGTACACTATATGTCATCCCTTAAGCTCACATACATTGAATCCTCATTGCCTATAAGATACATCCAAAACTTGGAGACTTACTTTGTCAGCTTCCGCTATCACTATCCAGTAACCAGTCTTCACCAAATCTTATGTAACTCAACCAATATGCAATATTATATCATGTTATCTTAGACATAAGATCACAACACCTTCCTATACACACAACTATGTTTTCACATTCTGAATCATCCTTACGGAATCTGTACACTGTAATAACCAGCATGTTCTCTTCATAGAAACATATTTTGACATTAGTGACAAAACATGAATGACAACAATAGTAATTCCAACATCACTCAACATAGTGATTAAACATATAAAATGTATCCAAAAATCTCCCCAATGCATTAGAAATATCTAACAATCTCCCCCTTTGGCATTGGTGGCAACATATGGGAAAATCCATCAACCCAAAAGTATTCTCTCAGTACCTTTATCACATAGTTTCTTTCCCGTAGGATTTTCATATAGTCTCTTTCCCCCTTTGACAACAATTGAAAAGGGTGCCAAAATTCATCAATTATCTTCAACAAGTGCCTTCAACAATCACTCCCCTTGAGGAGTAGATCCACACATCAAGTACAGAACATGACAAGGCTTTGAAAACCTTTGGACTGATGCATCCCTACATCATTTAATTCTCACTAGGAGGGGCATGCACCCCAAGCATACCTCTGAGATACTCAGAGATATCTTTTGGAAATGGTTTTGTAAAGATGTCTTCTATCTATTCATTTTTACTAATGTATTCCAACCTTGTTTCTTTCTCTGCTACCTTGTCTCTCAAGAAGTGATACTTAATAGAAATATGCTTAGTTTTAGAGTGCATCACAGGATTCTTTGACATGTTTACTATACTGGTGTTATCACAATGGATAACCACTGGTTCAACAAAATTTATTCCAATATCTTTCTATATTTATTTCATCCAAACAATTTGAGTGCAGTTAATCGCAACAGCAACATACTCAGATTTGGCAGTAGATTGAGCCATACAATCTTTCTTTTAGCCATGAAACCAACTTTTTCCCAAGAAAAAATGCACCTCCTGTTGGAAATTGCTAATGCATGGGGTGGTGATTGATACATTTTATATGTTTAATCACTACGTTACTGAATGGGCACTCATACTATTGTCATTTGTGGTTTGTCACTAATGTCAAAAAATATTTCAATGAAGCATACAGGCTAATTATATTAGTGTACAAACATTATACAGATGTTTTAGAAGGTGCAAAGACATATGAGAGCATAGGAATCTGTTGTGATCTTATATCCAAGATTGTATCATGTAATGTTGCATGTTGGATGAGTTACAAATAATTTGGTGAAGACTGGTTACTGGACTGTGATAGTGGAAGCTAACAGAGTGATTCTCTGTGTTTCTAGTATATCTTACAAAAGATATGGATTAGGTGTATGTGAGCTTAAGAGATGAAAGACAAGGTACTGAAGGATGTTCATTGGTCAGTGCAAGGTACTAGATGATGTCAACTGTGGCATGTGATCTGGAGAAGACTTATTTGGGAGTTGACTTCAGAGGTGTACCATGCATTTTGTTTGGCAAATGTAAATTAAGGATGTCAGTCCTTAATTTTTGTAATGGAATCATTGTATACTTATCTTAGGTACCATCTGTATCTTAGCAAGAGTTTATATAAATGTAATTAGGAAATCCTAATTGGCTGACCTAATCATGTTGAATGTAATAGGATATATATGTAAGATCTTTTCTTTGGAAAAGATATGGTGAGAATTTATGTGATGTAAAGAAGATTGTGAAAGTTGTGAGCTTGTGTCTGTTGGATGTAGAGAAGAGGATTATGGGTGAACTTCATTGGAACTAATCAAGAAAAGATAGTTTTTAGTTGTTGTTAGATAGTTCAAAATATTATGTATTTCTTCATATACACTTGTTGCGAACAGTAAGTTCTAAAGGTGGATTTAACCTTCTTTGGGTAGTGAGCCCCCTTTCTCTTTTATTAAATCCTAATAGGGTCTGTCCTCTAACAAGGAATGTGTACTATAATGTTTCAATAAGCTCCTAACAGGGCTAAATCTTCTAACAAAGATACTATACTCTCAGTACATTATTTGTGGGTACTAATTCCCACTAGGGTTTTTACCTTTAACAGGGTTTCCCCAAGACCAAAATATTGTGTTATTATGTTGGAATTCATTTTGTTCATTGGATCTGATATTGCTGCTATTCAAAGTTTAAATTTTAATATTCTATCATACAAGTGATTCACTATGCCCCTCTCAGTTTTATTGTGGACTATTATACGTAATAATTGGTATCAGAGCTACTGGTCCTTAGAGAGAAAGCTTAATAGCTTGAGGTGATCTTGGAGATGGCATTCTATAGGAAGGATGGTCCAAATTTTGATCCTAAAAACTTTGACAACTGGAAGAACAAGATGCGAGCTCATTTTCTATGTTTGGGCATTGACTATTGGTTGATCACAAAGAATAAGGTGACTATAAAGACTGAGAATGACTTTCCATCAGCTTCTAATGATGAGAAGAAGGTATTCTCTCACAACATGGTTGCAAGACAATCATTGATCAGTGAACTCTCTGAAGGAGAATTTACTGAAGTTAAAGACTTGGATTCGGCACACTAGATTTGGAAAAGATTAGAAGCACTATATGAAGGAGACAAGTATACCAAGAAAGAAAAGTTATAGAACTGGAAAACAAAGATGGAGAAGCTAAAAATGAATGATGATGAAAGCATTAGGGCTTATCTTCAAAGGGTTATAGAAGTTGTAGTCAGAATCAAAAACTATGGAGGCACTTATGATGAAGAATAAGTCATTACAAAGATCCTTAGATCATTGACTCTTGCTTACAAATTTAAGGCTCTATCTATTCAAGAGACTATACCTTTGACTCTAAACTTTAGCAGAGAGGTGTTGATTGCAAAGCTAACTACTGTTGAAGCTGTAGAAATGGGAGACTCTGTACCTAAAGTAGAATCTTCATTTAAGGCATCTACACACAAGAAGATAATGTCTGCACTTATGAGCACTAACAGTGAGAGCCTGAAAGAAGATCTTGGAGAATATGCCGAGGAATGGGAATAGATAATGGTTAAAGAAAGAATGATGGATGAAATTGTTTCACTGATCACTAGAAGAGAAAAGAGAGGTATGGTAAATTTGAAGGCAAATTACCTAATAAGGTTGGTAATTTTGCATCTAGATGTCCTACAAGAGGTCCTAAGTACAAGCCTAAGTTTTTCAAGTCTAAGAAGGACAAGGAATGTTATTATGCTAGTGAAGGTATTTCTAATGATGATGACTTAGATTATGAGGAGATTGGATTTATTGCTATTAGAGATGAACCAGTACATGAGGAAAAGGCTTTAGTATCTTATGTTGATAAGAAAAATGAATGGATCATAGATAGTGGTTGTTCACATCATATGGCTAGGGACAAAAATAAGTTTGTTAAGTTAGTAAGGTATGATGGTGGTCTTGTAAGGTTTGGAGATAATCTTCCTAAACGTATCATAGGAGTAGGATCTATTACTCTAGATGGAAAGACTAATATTGATAATGTACTACTTGTTGATGGACTTAAGCATAAATTATTGAGTGTTGGACAATTGATGGACAAAGAGTTTCAACTACAATTCAGTAATGGTAAATGTTTTATTAGAAGTAAGGAAGGAAAGTTGATTGCAACCGGTTTTAAATCTAAAGGTAATGTATTTGAATTAAATACATCTGGAGCCTCTTGTTTTGTTGCGAAGGTAGATGACAGTTGGTTATGGCATAGAAGATTTTTTCATGTTAATTTTGATAACATTGTGAAGGCAAGTTTTACTAATGTAGTAAGAGATCTACCGAAGATTGTGAAACCATTTAACACTATATGCTGAAAATGTGTTATGGGAAAATAGACTAGAAGCAGTTATAAAAGAAAATCATATACATCAAAGGGAAGATTGGATCTGGTACATATAGACCTATGTGGACCTACAAGGACAAAATCATACTATGGTGAAATGTATTTTATACTTCTTTTTTTATGACTTTTCTAGAATGATGTCGATTACTTATTTGAAAGAGAAATTAGAGGCATTTGATAAATTCAAGATATTCAGAGAAAAAGTAGAGAATGAATTAGGTTTAAAGATAAAATGTTTGAGGTCAAACAAAGGTGGAGAGTTTAATTCAGACCTATTCAATTCATACTGTGAAGAGCATGGAATACAAAGACAAACATCTACTCCTAGGACTCCACAAAAGAATGGGATAGCAAAGCGAAGAAATAGGACTATACTTGATGCTGCTAGGACAATGTTGCTTAAAGGAAATGTATCTCATATGCATTGGAGAGAGGTTGTTGGCACATTAGTGTACAAATTGAACATAATACAAATCAAAGAAAGTACAAGTAAGACTCCTTATGAATTATGGTTTAATCATACTCCTATTGTAAAATATTTCAAAATATTTGGTAGTAAGTGTTATATCAAGAGAGATGATGAGATAGGGAAGTTTGATGCTAGAAGTGATGAAGGAATTTTCCTTGGTTACTCTACTAAGAGAAAGGCTTACAAGTGTTTCAATCTGAGATTGAGGAAGATGATTGAAAATCACAATGTAAAGATAGATGAAAGGTTTCAGATACAAGAGAGAATGTATGACTATAATCAAAATACAGAGATCAAAGAGGTTGCTACTATAGAAGAACAAGAAATTTTTGAGGCTGAATGCGAAAATGAGACTTGTGATGATGACACAAATGAGGCTACTGAGTTTCCTAAGACTCTGAGGTATGTAAAGAATAATCATCCTAAAAATCAAATTATTTGTAATACTAATCAAGGAGTAATGACTAGATCAAAGGCTAGAGAAGAAATTTGTTTGATTTCACAAGTTGAACCAAAGACTACATATGAAGCTTGTAGAGATGAATCCTTGATAAATGCTATGAAGAAAGAATTAGATCAGATAAAGAAGAACAACACTTGAGAATTGGTTCCTAGACCTAAGAATAAAAATGTAACAGGAACTAAATGAGTTTTCAGAAACAAAATGAATGAAGAAGGGGTTGTTGTAAAAACAAAGAAAGACTGGTATATAAAGGTTATTCACAACAAGAAGGCATAGAATTTGAAGAGACATTTTCTCCTATTGCTAGAATAGAAGTTGTGAGACTATTATTGGCTTATGCTACACATAAGAACTTCAAGGTGTATCAGATGGATGTAAAATCTGCATTCTTGAATGGGGATCTTGAAGAAGAAGTGTATATAGAACAACCTGGTGGATTTCCTTTATGCAAAGATGGAGACATGGTATGCAAGTTGAAGAAGGCACTGTATGGGCTGAAGCAAGCTCCAAGGGCTTGGTATGCAAGGTTAGACAAATACCTACTTTGGCTTGGATTCAGAAAAGGTAATGTTGATAGTAATTTATATTTAAGAACTAGTGAAGATGGAGTTTTGATAATAGAAGTCTTTGTTGATGATATTATCTTTAGAGCTAATGATGATATATGTGAGAAATTTTCTAAAGAGATGGAAAATAAATTTGAGATGTCCATGATTGGCGAAATGAAATTCTTTCTTGGACTGCAAATAAATCAGAGTAAAGATGGAATTTTTATTTCTCAGACTAAATATCTTAAAGAAATGTTGAAAAAGTTTGGAATGGAAGATTGTAAAATAGTTGGTACACCCATGGTGATGGGTAATAAGCTAATAGTTGATGATGAATCAAAGTGTGTTTTTCAGACCAAGTACAAATCAATGGTTGGAGGATTACAATATCTGACTCACACCAGACCAGATATTGCTAATGTTGTTGGTATTGTGGCTAGATATCAAGTAGAACCAAAAGAGACACACCTAGATACTATGAAAAGGATATTGAGATATTTGAAAGAAACCATAGACTATGGCTTATGGTATGATAGAAATGATAGCTTTTAACTTCATCTTATATTGATGTTGATTGGGAAGGAAACATTGATGAAAGAAAGAGTACTAGTGGTGGTGTATTTTTCCTTGGGAAAAAGTTGGTTTCATGGCTAAGTAAGAAGCAAGATTATATACCTCAATCTACTACTAAATTAGAGTATGTTATTGCTACTATAAATTGCACTCAAATTTTTTGGATGAAGAAAATGTTGAAATACATTGTGTTATCTCTATTGAGCATTTAAGATTGTCATTAGTATCAAAGGTTATCATACATATCGGTCGGTCACTTGCATTGAGAAAATCGATAACTAGAAGCAAGACAGACTAGTCGGTAAAGTATATACACCGAGCATCAGATAATTTACCAAGCACCAGCAAACACCAACACTGGTAGATAGTAAACACTGAGCATCACAATATACACTGAGTAGTTTATATAGTGTTTACCAAGGATCACAAAAAATGGCATAGTAATCTGAAATGGCACATTCTTCTATGAAAATGGTTACAACGGTTCATAAAATTTTTTACTAAGATCGAGGAACATTTAATGTGATGATATTCATTAAATGCAATGTATATATTTTGTAATAGTTGATCTAGGTTATTTGTGTACACCGTAGATCTTAGGGTTATGACTATGTTGTCTAACCTAATTTTGTTAAAGTGGCAAAAATAGAACACTATATATTTGTGTGTTCACATCATTTTTTGGTGTGAACTGATGTATGAATCACGGAGCACTTGAAGCAATTGTCTAACTTCAAGTCTATCAGTTAATAGAGCAGAACAAAGTAGAATCAAAAAAGGCTACCGAGCAGTTCAAAGCAGAGATTCATCACAAGTGAGGTGATATTTTATCAGAACTTATAGATCTGTATCAAACAATTGAGTTGTCAATTAGCAGATAATTACCTATTTCATTCTAACCATTGTAATAGAGTTTTGGATAAAATCTCTTAGCAAAGTAGACTTAACAGTCTTATGTAAATCTCTTAACTGAGTGCACACTTCATTAGTGTTGTTAAAATCCTATAACTAGGTAGATCTAGCTGATCTAATAGGTCACTCCTAACAGGGTGAGATCACTAGAAGTAATCAAAACTTTTAGCCCTAATAGGCAAACCTTTTCTATCTACAGTAGTAAAGAATTTGTGGGTGTCATCCCCACCACAATTTTTACCTTCTAACAAGGGTTTCTGCATTACCAAAATACTTGTGTCATGTGATTGTCATATTGATTTCATGTTGTTTACTTTCATAAGTTAAATGAATGATTGATACATGTAGTTAGATTCAAGTTGTTTTGGTCGATTATTACTATTTACAATTATATATCTGAAAGGTTTACAAGTAAAGTTTTTGAAGGCACTGATTCACCCCTCCCCTCTTAGTACCTATCTCTCATAATTCCAATAATTGGTATCAAAGTGCAGTTCTCTTATTGAATAGTTTAACCACTGAAGGGAAAAGATCTAAGTCATGGAGAGATACAAGCTTGATAAGACTATTGAGAATTAGAAGATACAGATGTAGATGTTTGTGGAACAGTATAAACAAGCTAAGGAAGAACTGAAGAAATTACTAGTTGAAAGGAAGAACCTTGCCATTCTGCAAAGTGAAATTGGTTATCATGAAGAACATATTGATGATATATTTGATCATGTTGGATCTAGTTCTGGAAGCATCTCTGATGGATCTGAAAGCATAATTACTAATTTATCTGAAAAGAATCAGCATTTATCTGAACAAGTGAAAGCACTTCAAATCGGTCAAGAATCTCAGATGGTGAGAATGGTGCAAACCATGAACAATGCTAGACAAGTAGAACAAGATAGGAATCTAGCTATTCAAGACCGAAGAAATATGACTAAACAACTCCAAGAAAAAGAAAGTGAAATACAAAGACTCACTGATCGTCACTTCCAAGTATCTAATCAGATGATGACTGTGAATCAAGAGGTAAACTAAGTGAATGGAGAATTGTCAAGCAAACTAGAAGATGTTGTAAGACTCAGAGAAGAGAATGAGAAGCTAAGAAATGAAGTGAAAAATAAACAACAAAAAAATGAAATGAAGAAACTTGCTGAGGACAGTTCTAAGAAGATTGATGATTTTCTGACTAATCAAAGAAGATTTGGGAGTATAGTTGGTATAGGCTACACCGGCGAAGGAGAATCATCACAACAAGCTGAACAAGTCAACAACAATCAAAATTAGAAACCTAAAGTGTTGGCATGTTATCACTGTGGCAAACTGGGACATACATCTAATGTGTGTAGAAGAAAAGCACAAGGTAAACCTCCTGTCACTCCTAAGTTTAATGGATATTGTTATTACTGTGGTAAGTTTGGACACTTATGAGTGTAGAGCTAAACATAATGATATTTCTAACAATACCACTATGGAGAAAATATGCTATACTTGTAATAAACATGGACACACTGCACAAGAGTGTAAGGCTAAGGTGAAGCAAGTATGGACTCCTAAGCAGAAAACACAATGAAAGTCCTATCAACCAAAGAGACAAGGTAACTCTTATGTTTGGGATTATAATACATGGGCTAACTATGCTACTTGTGGTATATATGGACACATTGTACAAAATTGCTATAGAAAGAGTCGGATTGGACAATCAAGAAGCTGGACAATCACTGGAATGGCTTGTATGCACTGTCATAGGGTTAGTCATTTAAACAAGAACTGTAGAGACTGAGCACTAGATGAAAATCATATATTTGAGAGTGGGTATACTATTGCAGATATCATGAAGTTAAGGAACACTATGTGGAAGAAGGCATCTAATGAGAATGTTGAGTCAAGTAATGTTGTCAGTGAAACCTCATCCACTAGATTGGGTGACATCGATACCTCCACTTAAGGTGAATAGGTATGTATGGGACTGACATTTCAAATGATCACATTTTACATACAATTCCTTATACATGATGTACAAATACCAAATCAACATGAATAAAGATGCACTATGGTTTATATGTTATGAGGTAACAATTTTATACAGTCGGCAAAAGAGAGACCAAGAGTTGGTTACCCGTCGGTAATCACTATTCAAGGTTAGCCGAGCACATGTATCAACTAACAAAGAAATCCTATGTTAACCGAGAAAATAAAAATTTTTAGTTGTCACCGAGCTGACAGTTATTTCGTATTGAAAGTTAGGTCAAGCATTTATTGCATGAAAGTTTGAGTGGGAATATCAAAAAGTCTATAAATACATGGGAAATAGAGTTCATTGTTACATTACGATTTTGAAGAGTGGATATTTCACAAAGAAGAGTTCAAGCTAGAATATTTTTAGAAGGATTCAAGGCTACTATAGATCGAACCAACATCACTCTTCGACAATTTTGAGTAAGTTCATTTTCTATCAAATATTTTTTATCCAGTTGCTTGCCAAAACCCTAGAATCAATTTATGGCATCTACATCATCTGCAAGCAAATCACAAAGTATTGAGGAGGAATTTAATCTAATCATTAGGGAAAATTTTGACGAACCTAAGTTTAAGCCACATCCCAAGGTCACACCACAAAAAGATTTAATGGATGCTTTTTTGAGCATACCAGATAGGGTTTTATTAACAGAAGACATAAGATCGTATATTCATTGCAAAATTGGAGAAGTTGGAGATTTTGAAACTATTGCAGCATATCAACAACTCTATGGCACTGATGGTAAATTGAAAATAGAACAAAAGAAGATTGAGGAATCAGGGTTATCATGTATCACACACTATCCGTAATCATTTAAGACAGATTGGATCAGAATCATTTTGAGCAGGTATCACAATGGAAAATTCTAGCTGGATAAACTGATAAAGGTCAACAAGAAAATGATCAATAGGGTTATTGGGCTCCCTACAACCAACAAGGCTAAAGCCTTCCATAGTTCATCATGACCAGATGTTGAGAAGAATACTCAAGCACAATGGGACAGTCAAGCACTAAAAATTTCAACAATCAGAGACCCAATAGTTAAATTTGTAGCACATGTGATCAGGTACAAGATATTTCAATCAAGAAGACTCAATAGCATACCCTACAGTGCATTAGACATGGTGCACAAAATTGTGAAGAAAGATCACCAGGTTGATCTTGTCGAGGTACTATTTCATCAACTACAGGACAACATGAAGACAATAAGAACAAAGAAGTCTAATACCTGTAAGTACAAATCACTACTTGTTTGCATATTCTTCTATCTACAAAAGTATGTACCTGGCATCGATAAAGTAAATTGGAAATCAGATAAACTGATAACAAAATAGATTAATGATATGATGAGTAAGTTAGGAGATAAACTGAATATAGATTTTGATGCATATTTCAAAGAATTTCAGACTAAAATGCATAAAAGAAGCAGAATTCTAAGTGAATTAGTTGAAAATTTTGAGAATGATATATGTTTTGTAGTCAACACAAATTATACTATGATAAAAGCAGTTGAACCTAGAATAAAATGGTTGGCACTAATGGGTTATGAAATGAACCATGATTTTGCACTGAAATCTATTAATGTACTACTTGCATTACCAAAAGATCCCATTGCCACTAGGTTTGGAGTATATGAAGAGGCCAAATCTAGAATCTCAACAGGTATAGAGATCAGTAGAATGTCTAGAAAGGCAAATAAGATGAAGAAAGATCTCACTGCTAGATTTGGAGATGACTCTAAAACACCTAAGGAGACACCGGTTGAATAGGAAACCGAAGGTCAGTTACAGTTGGTTGACAAACCATATGATAGTGAGGAGATCGAGTCTGACAAAGAAGAAGATCCCACACCAGTTCCTCCACCTGAAATTCCTATGAAGAAGCAGTTACCAGTACAAGAAGGTATGAAGACAAGATCATCAACTGTAGCTTCACCACCTGAGAAGAAAGAGGCAGAGAAAGTAACAAAGCTGAGGGTAGCTACACTGACAAGGAAATATATCAAGAGAAAGAACAAGGTTGTAGCTGAGGCACCAAAGAAAAGGAGAAAACTGATAAGAAGTAAAGAAGATCTTGAGGAGACTGAGACTGAAGATGACATCAATCAATTCAAGGTGGTCAGTAACAAGGTAAAAACAATACATGAATTCATTGAAGAAATAATTGAAAACAGAGATCTTACTAATCCCAAAATAAATGGATTTGACAAGATGTCAAATGAAGATCAAACCAAGATAGAAGAGGCTTTCATCCAAATGATGATAAAATTCAAGAAATTTCTAATGGAATTTTCTTGTGCATTACCAAAGAAGTTGGATGATAAGATTACTAAAAAATGGGCTATTACACTAGACACCAAGAAAAGAAAGAGAGAACGATCTCTAGTTCGGGCAGCCCCACATCTAAGCTATGGAGAACTTAGTGAGTACATGACCAAATACCAAGCAAGATTTATGATCAAGAACTGAGCCATGATGATAATGGATGAAAATGTGGCAGATATGGATACCACAAGTGATTCTTTATGGACACCAATTTTTAAGGCTGAAGAAAAAGCTAAGCAAGAAGCATTCTTAAACTTGTCTAAGAAGACACAAAATTCCAAAGGTAAAGGTATTTGTATTGATGAGGGAACAACAAAGAAATCAAATAACACTTCTATATCAGTTACCAAGGTAATTGATATCACCGAGCAAAAGGAAGAAATAAGTGTTTCACAGGATTTCTCGGATAAAGTAGAAATTCAACTGGAGAAGAAAACTGATGATGATGTACTCATTGAGGACATCACAAATGGTGATCCTGATGACAAAGATGATGAGGATGTGAATATTGCACCTAATCAAGATGAAGTACTAGACACTGAATGTCTATTTACATCACTACCGGGTGAACTTTTTGTACTTGTAGAAGTAGTCAAAATTATTTCACAAGTACAACCCGATGGCTCAGACCTTGAGCAACATAAAGACACTACCGAGGTACAAGAACCTAAAAAAATGTAGAGACAAATGAGCCTAATCAAACAGAGGCACCTTCAACTGAGACAAAGGTAACAGATGAGACAAAGGAAACTAAGGTGATCCTACTTGAAACCACATTTGAGGCTCCCACTCCATCAACCAAGACTACAGCTACCAAAGAGCAGAAGAAGGAAGAACGTGTGTTAACCGGGAAGGATACTCCGAAATATGGAGATAAAACTATTGTTTTTATTGAGAAGAAATCACCTCTAGCACCGGAGAAGAATAAAAAGAAAGGAAAAGGGCTGATCACCCTAGATGAAGTGATAATTATTCCTGAGTGTGACTCGAGGACCCTAATCCCCAAAGACTTGAGTAAATATGGGGAATTATGTTCAAGAAAGGTAGCTCAAGAGAAGTTGAAGCAAGAACCCAAATGAAAAAGAAATATTAACAGATGTGAGGGATATCCTACAAGAGGTAGTACCTGAGGTGAATATTGATGAGGATACTCCTATCATATATCAACTTGCTACACTTTCCGAGAAGATCAATGTCCCGGACACTAATGCAGATAAATGGATTGAAGAAAGGGTAGAATCCAGGATACAACACAAACTAGCAGAGAAAATAAGCCTAGAAGTGGTAATGAAGAAGGTCAAATTATTTGAGGTAATCACCGAGATAAAAACTATCACCCAATTAATTTGTAATTTCTTACTAAAGCTTTGTACTATAGACATCTTCACTGTTGAAGTCAGTGAGAAGATCAAAGGATTGGAAGCAAAAATAAAGTTAAGTACAAATGTAGCTATAACCGAGCCTAATGCTTTCTCAAAGCACATTCACCAAGTTCAAGAACTCTGATGGTTAATATAAAATTTGAAGAAACAAGAAGAGCACATAACTAATCAGGTTACTGAGTTACAGACATAACTCCTGCCATACCTAAAAAAATTTGAGGCACACATTGTCAAAGCTGAACAACTCATTGCAACACCAAAAATTTTAGTGTTAGATAACATCTTTGACATGCATACACAAGTTGGTCTTGAGAATATTACTCTCACCAACTTGAAAGAGGAATGGGAAAACCTCTTGGAGTTAGTGAAGAAAACCCACCAACATATTTTTGACAAAATGTGAGTATACTACTTTTTTTTTGGTATTTGGCATTACTATCAAAAAGGGGGAAAACAATGTATAAGTCATTATGCCAAATATGTACATAGATGCTACGTATACTACATATTACCAGGAGCATGCACCGAGGGGGAGTACTTAGTACTTAGAAAATTTTTGATGTGTATATGTATATATGGCGGAAGTTATATAGAAAATATTGTCTACATACATTCTAGTTTTGATACTAATACCAAAGGGGGAGATTTTTATCTCTATTGAGCATTTAAGGTTATCATTAGTATCAAAGGTTATCATACATATCGGTTGGTCACTTACATTGAGAAAATCAGTAACTAGAAGCAAGATAGACTGGTCGGTAAAACATATACACCGAGCATCAGACAATTTACTGAGCACTAGCAGACACTGACATAGACACCGACAGACAATAAACACCGAGCGTCACAGTATACACCAAGCATTTTGTACAATGTTTACCGAGGATCATAGAAAATGGCATAGTAATCTGAAATGGCACATTCTTCTATGCAAATAGTTACAATGGTTCATAAAATGTTTTACCAAGATCGAGGAACATTTAATGTGATGATATTCATTAAATGCAATGTATATCTTTTCTAATATTTGATCTAGGTTATTTGTGTACACCGTAGATCTTAGGGTTATGACTATGTTGTGTAATCTAATTTTGTTAAAGCAGCAAAAAAAGAACACTATATATTTGTGTGTTCACATCATTTTTTGGAGTGAACTGATATATGAATCATGGAGCACTTGAAGAAATTGCCTAACTTCAAGTCTATCAGTTAATGAAGCAGAATAGAGCACAGAGAAATTCAAATTGAGCAAAATTAGAAAAGGCTACCGAGCAGTTCAGAGTAGATATTTTATCAAAACTTATAGATCTGTATCAAACAATTGAGTTGTCAATTAGCAGATAATTACCTATTGCTTTCTGAACATTGTAATAGAGTTTTGGATAAAATCTCTTAGCAGAGTAGACTTAACAGTCTTATGTAAATCTCTTAACTGAGTGCACACTTCATTAGTGTTGTTAAAATCCTATAACTAGGTAGATCTAGCTGATCTAATAGGTCACTCCTAACAGGGTAAGATCACCAAAAGTGATCAAAACTTGTAGCCCTAACAAGCAAACCTTTTCTATCTACAGTAGTAAAGAATTTGTGGGTGTCATCCCCACCATAGTTTTTACCTTCTAACAAGGGTTTTTGCATTACCAAAATACTTGTGTCATGTGATTGTCATATTGATTTCATGTTGTTTACTTTCATAAGTTAAATGAATGATTGATACATGTAGTTAGATTCAAGTTGTTTTGGTCGGTTATTACTGTTTACAGTTATATATCTGAAAGGTTACAAGTAAAGTTTTTGAAGGCATTGATTCACCCCTCCCCTCTCAGTACCTATCTCTCCTAATTCTAACACATTGGAATAAATTTTGATGAGCTTGTGGTTATCTATTGTGATAACACTAGTACAGTGAATATGTAAAAGAATCTAGTGATGCATTCTAAAACTAAACATATTTCTACCAAATATCACTTATTGAGAGACAAGGTCACAGAGAAGGAAATAAAGTTAGAGTATATTAGTACAAAGGAACATATTGCAGACACTTTACAAAACTATTTCCAAAAGATACCTTTGAATATCTCAGAGGTATGGTAGGGGTTCAAGCCCCTCCTAGTCAGAATTAAATGATGTAGGAATGCATCAGTCTAGAGGTTTTCAGAGCCTTATCATATTCTGGACTGGATGTAGGGATCTACTCCTCGGGGGGAGTGATTGTGGAAGGAATGTGTTGAAGAAAAGTTGATGACTCATGGCACCTTTTGCCATTTTTATCAAAGGGGGAGTATTTCCATGAGAAAATCCCTACTGTATGGGGAGATTGTATGAAGGAATAATGTGGGAGTACTATTTGGTTGCAGAACTTTGGATTGATATAACTTTGGGATGATTTTCCCATATGTTGACATCAATGCCAAAGGGGGAGATTGTTGGATATTTATAATGGATGGGGTGTTGACTGATACATTTTATATGTTTAATCACTACATTACTAAATGGGCACTCATACTGTTGTCATTTTTGGTTTGTCACTAATGTCAATATATGTTTCTGTAAAGAGTACATGTTGATTATGAAAGTGTATAGATGTTGTACGGATGTTTTAGAATGTGTGAAGACAAATAAGAGCACATCAATCTGTTGTGTTCTTATATCCAATATCACATCATGTCATGTTGGATGAGTTACAAATGTTTTGGTGAAGACTGGTTACTAGACTATGACAGTGGAAGCTGACAGAGTGAGTCTTTGTGCTTCTGGTATATCTTACAGAAGATATGGATTAGGTGTATCTGAGCTTAAGAGATGAAAGACAAGGTACTGAAGGATTTTCTTTGGCCAGTGCAAGTTATGGAATGTTGGATGACATCAGCTATGGCATGTGATCTAGAAAAGACTTATTTGTTAGATGACTTAAGAGGTGTAGCGTGCATTCTATTTGGAAAATGTAAATTAAGGATGTCAGTCCTTAATTGTTGTAATGGAATAATTGTATACTTTTTTTAGGTACCATGTGTATCTTAGAAAGAGTTTATGTAAATGTAATTAGGAAAGCCTAATTGGCTGACCTGATCATGTAGAATGTAATAGGGTATATATGTAAGATCTTTCTTTGGAAAAGATATGGTGAGAATGTATGTGATGTAAAGAAGATTTTGAAAGTTGTGAGCTTGTGTCTACTAGATGTAGAGCAGAGGATTACTGGTGAACTTCATTGGAACTGATCAAGAAAAGATATTTGTTGTTGAACAGTTCAAAATATTATGTATTTCTCCATATACACTTGTTGCGAATAGTGAGTTCTGAAGGTGGATTTAACCTTCTTTGGGCAGTGAGCCCCCTTTCTTTTCTTGACTCCTAATAGGGTCTTTCCTCTAACAAAGACTGTGTACTTTAATGTTTCAGTAATCTCCTAATAGGGATAAATCTTCTAACAAGGATACTATACTCTCAGTACATTATTTGTGGGTGTTAATTCCCACTGGGGTTTTTATCTTTAACAGGGTTTCCCCGAGACTAAAATATTATGTTATTGTGTTGGAATTCATTGTATTCATTGGATTTGATATTGCTTCTATTAAAATCTTAAATTTTAATATTATATCATACAACTAATTCAACCCCCCCCCCCCCCTCTTAGTTGTATTGTGGACTGCTATTCCTAACACCTCCACTAGTACTCTTCATGTCATCAATATTCCATGCCTAATCAGCATCAGTATAAGCATGAAGTTCAAATTCATTATTTCTATCATACCATAATCCATATTCCATCGTTCCTTTCAGATATCTAAATATCATGTTTACATTATCTAGGTGTGTTTCTTTAGGTTCTGCCTAATATCTAGCCACAATTCCAATAGCATTAGCAATATCTGGTAAGGAGTGAGTCAGATATTGTAATCCACCAACCATTGATCTATACTTGGTCTAAAAAAAACTCTTTGTCTCATCATTTTTTGTTAGTTTGTGACTAGTCACCATGGGTGTACCAACTAGTTTACAGTCTTCCATTCCAAACTTTTTTGACATTTCTTTAAGATACTTAGTCTGAGAAATAAAAATCCCATTCTTGCTCTGATTTATTTGTAGTCCTAGAAAGAATTTCATTTCTCCTATCATGGACATCTCAAATTCATTCTCCATTTCTTAATAAAACTTCTTATACATTTCATCATTCCCTCCAAAGATAATATCATCAACAAAAACTTCTATTATCAGAATTCCATCTTCACTAGCTCTTAAATACAAGTTACTGTCAGCATTACCTTTTATAAATCCAAGCCAAAGTACTTGTCTAACCTTCCATACCAAGCCATTGGAGCTTTCTTTAGTCCATATAGTGCATTCTTCAACTTGCATACCATGTCTTCATCTTTGAATAGAGGAAATCCATCAGGTTGTTCTATATAAACTTCTTCAAGATCCCCATTAAAAAATGCATATTTTTCATCCATCTGATATACCTTGAAGTCCTTATGTGCAGCATAAGCCAAAAATAATCTCACATATTCTATCCTAGAAAAGGAGAAAATGTTTCTTCAAAATATATGCCTTCTTGTTGTGAATAACCTTTGCATACTAATCTTGCTTTGTTTCTTACAACAATTCCTTCTTCATTCATTTTGTTTCTAAAACCCCACTTAGTTCCTATCACACTTTTGTCTTTAGGTCTAGGAACCTATTCCCAAGTGTTATTTTTCTTTATCTAATCTAACTCTTCCTTCATAGATTCGATCCAAGATTCATCTCTACAAGCTTAATTCATCAGTAGTCTTTGGTTCAACTTGAGAAATCAAACAAATTTCTTCGCTTGTCTTTGATCTAGTCATTACTCCTTAACTTGTATTACCAACAATTTGATTTTCAAGATAATTTTCTTAACATACCTCAGAGTCTTAGGAATCTTAGTAGCCTCATTTGTGTCATCATCACAAGTCTCATTTTTACATTCAGTCTCAACAAGTTCTTCTTCTTCTATAGTAGCAGCCTCCTTGATCTTTGTATTCTGCTTACAATCATACATTCTCTCTTGTATCTAAAACTTTTCATCTATCTTCACATTGTTACTTTCAATCATCTTAATCTTAGGTTAAACTATTTTTAATCTTTTATTTTAGTAGAATAACCAATAAAAATCCCTTCATCACTTCTAGCATCAAATTTCCCTATTTCATCATCTCTTTTGATATAGCATTTACTACCAAATATTCTAAAATGTTTTACAGTAGGAGAATGATTAAACCATAATTCATAAGGAGTCTTACTTGTACCTTCTCTGATTTGAATTTTTTTCAATGTGTATACTTTTGTCCCAATAGCTTCTCTCCAATGCACATGGGATATATTTCCTTCTAGCAGCATCTAGCATTGTTTTGTTTCTTCACTCTTCTATCCCATTTTGTTGTGGAGTCCTAGGAGTAGAAGTTTGTCTTTGTATTCCATACTCTTCCCAATATGAATTGCATAGATCTAAAGTAAATTCTCCACCTATGTCTAATCTCAGACATTTTATCTTTAAGCCTGATTCATTCTCTACTTTTGCTTTGAATATCTTGAATTTGCCAAATGCTTCTAATTTCTATTATAAGTGATCCACATCATTCTAGAAAATTCATCAACAAAAAGTATAAAGTACCTTTCACCATAGTATGATCTTGTTCTTGTAGGTCCACATAGGTTTCTATGTACTAGATATAACTTTCCTTTTGTTGTATATGATTTACTTTTATAAATCCTTCTAGTTTGTTTTCCCATAACACATTCTCTACACATGGTGTTAGATGGTTTTACAATCTTTGGTAGGTCTCTCACTGCATTAGTCAAGCTTTCCTTCATAATATTATCAAATTTGACATGACAAAATCTTATGTGCCATAACCAATTGTCATCTATATTCACAACAAAACAAGAAGCTTCAAATGTATTTAACTTAAATACATTACCTCTAGATTTAGTACCGGTTGCAATCAAGTTTCATGTCTTACATCTGATTAAATATTTCCCATCAATGAAATTTAATTGATATCCCTTATCCATCAGTTGTCCAACACTCAACAAGTTATTCTTAAGTCCATCAACAAGAATTACATTGTCAGTATTAGTCCTTCCATCCAAAGAAATAGATCCTACTCCTATGATAGATTTAGGAACATTGTCTCTGAATCTTACAACACTTCCATCATACTTCATCAATTTAATAAATTTGTTTTTTTCTCTAGTTATATGGTGTGAGAAACCACTTTCTATAACCCATTCAAATTTCTTATCAACATGTGATACTAAATCATTTTCCTCATGTACTAATTTTTCATCTTTAATAGCAATAAATCCAATCTCTTCATAATCACTAGCATAATAACGTTCCTTTTCTTTTGAATACTTAGGCTTGAAAAACTTAGGTTTGTGCTTAGGAACTCTTGTAGGACATCTAGATGCAATGTGACCTATCTTATTGCATGAAAAGCATTTCAAATGTAACTTTCATTCAAATTTACCCTTACCTCTATTTTATCTTCTAGCGATCAATGCAACAAGTTCATCTAGCTTTCTTTCTTCTTATTGTATTTGTTCTCATTCATCAACATATTCTCCAAGCTCTTCTTTTATGTTTTCACTGTTGGTGCTTAGAATTACAGATATTATCTTCTTGTGTGTAGATGCCTTGAATGTTGTTTCAACTTTAGGTACATAATATCCCATTTCTGTAGCTTCAAAGGTAGTTAGCTTTGGAATCATCATTTCTCTGCTAAATTTCAGAGTCAGGGGTATAATTTATTCTTTAGCCTGAACTTTGGTCTTGTAGACTAGTGTCAATGATCTAAGGATCTTCACAATGACTTTGTCCTCTTCATAGGTTCCTCTAGAATTTTTTATTCCAATCACAACCTCTGTAACTCTTTGTACATAAGCCCTAATGTTTTCATCAACTGATGCAGGAGCATCCTAGGTGTAAGAGCAATCTTGAAACACCCAAAAAATATTTATGTTTTTGTATTCAATAAGGGCTATCTTGTGCAGAGCTGCTATTTATAGAAACTTGCTATTTTTAGGAAGCTGGTAATCCAATCTTGGAATGTTCTGATTTCTTCCCTAGAGGTTCATTTTGGTCATATTAGCATGCCAGTAAATTTTCATTGACAGATCAAGTCTACCTTTGTAAATATTGAAGATTTTTAGTATTGGCAACAGGGTACAGAAACTTTGAACTCAATTTTGAAGGCTTTAGAGGCCCCGGATGAGGTCAAAAATTTGGGTGACAAGCGCTTCGTGGCCTTTCTGAAATGGGGTTATAATAGTTAATCGGGTCAACTACCAATGACTTATGGTCTTCGGAAGTTGGGTCACTTGAAATGGCAGAAAATGATTTTCCTTCAAAAAATTTGTTTGGGTTTCAAAAGTTATTTTGAGCCAACTTTGATGTAATAAATTGTAAAATAAAATAATTCTAAGTTTGGTCGACCTTGTTGGCTAAAATTTTGGAACCTTCCCAGGCGGTGAAAAATTGCCTATATAAGGAAGGTTGTAGTGTTGTCTTAGGCAGTTCGGGACAGTTCTGGGTAGTAGATCTAGATATTGATTCGAGGCTTTATCCTACATAATATTGTAAGGGAATGCCCATGTGGCTTTGCATATTGTAATTCTTAAAGTTTGTAATTCCACATTTGTGGAGATAATAAGAAGCCCATTTTTGGTTCTTGCATATATTGTTGTTGTTTCTCTGTTTCTTTATGCATTTGTGGTATTAAGGGGAGCACCCTTCATCAAGAATAAGAAGCTCATTTTCGGTTCTTGCATATATTGTTGTTGTTTCTCTATTTTTGTTATGCATTTGTGGTATTAAGGGGAGCACCCTTCATCATCATCCTTCATTTGTAGCTTCTCCATCCTTGTTTTGGAGTTCTATAACTTCTCTTGTTTGGTAAACTTGTCTCATTCATACAATGCTTCTAATCTTGTCCAAATCTTGTGTGTTGAATCCAAGTCTTTCACCTCAGTAAATTCACCTTCAGATAGTGTGCTAATTAGTGCTTCCCTTGTGACCATGTTATATGAAAATGGCTTCTTATCTTCATCAGTAGCTTTATCCAATTTATCCTAAGCCTTCATGGTTTTTTCATTCTTTGTGATCATCCAGTGGTCAATGCCCAAACATATCAAATCAGTTTGCATCTTGTTCTTCCAACTGTCAAAGTTTTCAGGGTCAAATTTTGGACCATCCTTACTATATAATGCCATCTCCAAGATCACCTCAAGTTGTTAATCTTTCTCTATAAGGACCAGTAGCTCTGATACCAATTGTTAGGAATAATAGTCCACCAATACAACTAAGAGGGGGGGAATTAGTTGTATGACATATTATTAAACTTTAAACTTTGAATAGCAGAAATATCATATCAAATGAACACAATGAATGCCAACACAATAACACAATATTTGTTGTCGAGGAAACCCTATTAAAGGTAAAACCCCTGTGGGAATTAGCACCCACTAATGATGTAATGAGAGTATAGTATCCTTGTTAAAAGATCTAGCCCTGTTAGGAGCTGATTAAAACATTAGAGTACACAGTCCTTGTTAGAGGATAGTGTGTACTAGAATTAGTACCTTCATAGGGTTAGTATCATCAATAACTCAAAATAATAATTAAATTACCACAACTAAAAATCTAATTAAGAAAAATTAAAGACAATTGAGCACTCTATTGCTCTCTAATTAGGGATGCTAATGAAGAGATCTCAGCAAGCTTCCATTAGTGGCAGTCCTAATATGAGAAAATGTGATAAGAAAAGATAAAAAAATTAATTCCAAAATAAATTAGTCTAATTAGCTCCTAGATTTTCCTTTATAGCTTAAAATTGTAAGAGTTTTGATGCTTTACAAATAATTGTGGATGACCATTGCTTGAATTATGTCTTTCTTTTATAGATTTTGGCAAGGGTAGGGGTGGAGTTGATTTGATCATGGTTTTATTAGGGTTAAGTTCATGGTTCCACCTTTAGAGACCATTTAAATATTTTGTCCTCAAAGCTTGGGACAAGAGGAAAAAATGGGTGGACAAGATTCTTTCTCCCTATGGGTGGTGGAGATTCAATGTGAGCTTGATCCATGTGAGCTTGGTTTTCAAATCCTATTGGTTGATGCATTTTCCTCCCATTTGGTGGTTGAGAGAAAATAGGATTTACTTAATTGAATTTAATTAATATGTTTAGCCATGTGTACCCCTTGAATGGGTTGATTTGATTTAAATGAACAATGAAATTAATTAGATTAATTGCACAATAAATTGATTTCATTTGATTTAATCAATTTTAATTGATTTTATGGCTTTTGATTTTTAATTAAATTTGAATTATGGCTTGATTGCAATTTTGCTTTGATTTTAGCTTGATTTGATTTTATTGCATTAATTTTGCCTTGATTGCTCACTTAATTGATCTTGTCCATTTTTAGGTGATTACAAATGCCCCTCTTTGAATCAATGCACGAAGCATATCGGTTCAAAGAATGTCTTGATCATTTTTTATGTGAAGTCCTGATTAAATTTGATGTTTGATTTTATGTTTGATAGAAGATGCAGATTCTGATGATGGGATTGATGCAGTTTTGATTGATTTATAGTCCATGATGGTCAATTTGATGATAGATTATTTGATGTGGTACCTGATTTGTTCTAATTTGATTTTTCATACCCCTTTCGATTAATAAGAGAAAAAAATTTAGATGAAAGATTAAGCTTTTATTTGATGGTCATGCCCTTCATTTACTGATCCTAATGTTGGTCATGATTATCCAAGTGTATGCCCCCTCGAAAATGAAATGAAATTTGAGTGTCATTTGAAAAATATTATATTTTTGATCAATTTGCGTAAATTAGGTCACTTAATAATGAATTTTGATTTCATTTCTGATAATGTATTCATGATTGTTTGATGAAAAATGCCCCTAATTTGGTAGAATGGGTGAAAAATTTGGGTCCCTAGTCATTTTTTCGTCAAAGATGCCCTATTTAGGTCAAAATGGGCTATATAGAGGGGTAAAAGTCCTTTTTACTATTCATTTTTATCTCTCCTTTTGTCTTTTTGCTATGACCCTCTTTTGACCTTTTCGATGATGGTGATCCCTATTCGCGAGCATAGGTTCGAGTGAGGCTGTTGATACATGTGTCCACCTAGCTACGGACCTCTGGTATGTACTTCGACAACTTGCTTTGTCACTTTGCTGCATTTATTTGAAAAAATTTGAATTTTTATAGGAAAAACCCTATTTTTTTCTTTTTTCAATTTAAACAATGCGTACAATGCTTTTAGCAGTGCATTTAACAATTTCTTTAGCACTTTCACCATTTTAAATTGTGCTTTTTCATTTTAGTGCTTTTAAGCATTTAAATAGCACGTATACCCTTTTTGGTCAAATGTGCAAACTTTTGAGTCTATTTTTTGATCCATCTGGTGTCGTCAATTCGTCGATTGACTTAGGTATCAAGTTCGGTTGATAGCGAGTTGTATGATGTTAATTTGAGTCATGTCATATTGAATGTTTGATTGTCAATCTTGATTTAGCATGTGGATGATGATAAATTTTATGTCCTCTCTGAATAGAATCGGGAAAATTGATTGTGGTTTGATTAGATTTTGATTGTTTGATTGACTTTAAATGATCCAATATGTAATGATTTTTATTTCTGCTATGTTTAACTTTCTTTTTGCAGGCCGACCTTAAATCGCTCGATGTTTGTGGCTTGTACCCATTGCCTTTTAGCATGATTGATGACTTGAGCGGTCCTGAGCGCCAAGTCATTAGAAGATGCGGCTTGTTGTTCATTTTTTCTCTCCCTTGATTCTGCATGAATCGGGGTCTTCTTACAGCTATGGCAGAGTGATGGCACTCTGACCATAACACTTTCCATTTGTCGATGGGGGAGATGACCATCACTCCCAATGATGTGTATCGGCTACTACACATCCCTACTCATGGGGATTTGATCTATTATGACCAAGTCTACGATGGGACAGCATGTAGGTGAGTATTTGATGATCCTACCATCGGAGATGATTCTATTCAGTGGGCACAGTTCCCCTCTTTTCATGTTCTTCCTATAGTCCTGGATGCTCTTGTGAGTAGATTCCTTGTACCTGATCAGCAAGGTCATGGTTTGTCATTGATTGGGGTCATATCCTAGAGGATATGATCTCTCAACCACACAGATTTGACTGGGGATATTGTGTGCTTTCTCAGCTATATCATGAGTTGCACAATGTAGTATATTGTCACAGGGCTACTCTTTCTATCGGGGTAGTCCTTCTATAGTTCTGGACATGGGATCACATCCCTATCACTCGGCCCATTTCAGTTCATAAAAATAATCCAGGCTGGCCCTTTGCTTGGATGAACGAGGGCATGGTGGTGCAAGCCCATTTGGGAAAGTTGGACTACTAGAGGTGCATCATCGGTGATATTGATCAAGTCATTTGGTGACCATACATTGGTTGTGAGGCATGGCCTGAGGATGTGGCCAAGTTACCATATATGTGCATGCCTCAATGGATGATAGGTAGTGTGACACTTCTCAGTAAGGTAGTGCAACACTTCTCAATATCTCAGAATGACACTTCAAAGAATTAAGAGTGTCACACAATAGTATAAAGGAATGTTTCCTGAGTGTTATAAGAAATTTCATACGACTCTTAATCCTGCGAAAATAAAATTTCTAAACCTGGGACAACAAGAAACCAAAAGCACAAGAAATAGAGCCAAAAATGGATTCTCAGCCCCACAGTGGGTGCCAAAGATGTGTGATCAAAAGTTTGACACACTTCTATGAACCATTACACTTGAGAGAAATCCATGGAAGAGGATATCCCAAGAAGCGGCTCATAGCTTCCTAGTTGAAGCAAGTTTAAAGTAAGAAAGTGAAGAAAAATGGAAGATTCAAGTGCAAGAAAGTGAAGCTAAGATGCAAAAATGCAAGCTAGAAATGAGAGATTAAGCTAGGATGAATGCAAACAATTAGTAATCTAGAATGAGGATGCAAGAGTAATGCAAGAAAGAAACTAGATTAACAATGCAAGACTAAGCTAGAAATGAAGCTAGGCTAAGAATTCAAATTAGCAAGATTATTATAAAAATGAGAATGCTAGTTCATGCAAGAGAATGTAAAAACTGACCAAGATTGTAAATTAAAACATTTGGGAAATAAGATTGGGACCCTTGAGAAAGGGAAGAGCTTCCTTTTAAAGGAATTGCCTCAAGAATCAAGGGTGACTATTAAGAGGCAAAAGAATGAGTGGATGAGATGAAGAGGAAAAAGGAGATGTAAGGTTAGGTAGAAATGAGTGGTGAGGATTAAGAGGAAAAAATAAATTTTAGGTAAGATAAGACAAAATAGCATTTGAAATCACAAATCCCCTTTAATTGCTAATTAATCAAGATTAAGTGTGCACACATGTGAATGTATTCTTTTAATAAAAGTGTAGGAACTTTATATCTAAAGTAAAGTTATAGAAAATAAATAAATATGCAAGCTCTAGAGATTAGACCATAGTATAAGCTTGATATAATATTTTTTATTTAATTATGCAAAGGGGATTTTAAGGGTTACTCTACATAATAATGCCTAGCAAAGAGACAATTTTATCGAGAGGGGGGTCCAAGTTCTAGTAGACAAATTTTAGGTGATTACAGTTATGATCTTTTTCAATCTACTACTCCCTTCAGTGCTAAAATTATTGTTGTGGTTGGATACTTTGAACAGACTATGCTTATTCTAAGATAGAAGAAGAACAGGGTAAAACCAGAGGAAGGTGTTAATGTGCTTGAGAAGGTTGTAAGTGCAGAAGTGACATCTTTTAGGTCTTCTCAATTGGATTTTGTAGTAAATATTGTTTATTAGGTACCCCAAGGAGGAAAAGAAGAGGATAGACCTCCTGAGTATCCTTCCTTATTCATCAAGGTGCGGAAAAGGGTAAGGGGTGAGTTCTCTGTAGTGATAGTGATGATGAGGAGAAGAAGAGGAAAGAAAAAAAGGTAATGACATATAAGAGGAGGCCTTCTCCACCATCTCCTCCTAGGAAATTAAGCATTATCCACATTACTGGCCCAAACAATGAGCCAAGATAAGAAGTTTCCCCACCTTCTCCTCCACATATGTCACCTCCTAAATCTAAATCTAAGGAGAATCTAGATGTGCAAATGAGTGAACAAGATGCAGAGGAGGGTAGTGATGATGAATATTGCATCATTATCTCTAAGAAATACTTGAAGTTTGGAATGCCACGTGAACCTACCGCTCTAGTTCCTAACTTTACTTCATTGGAGATTCAAGGGAAAGTATACAAGGACATGAGGAAGGAGGCATGTGAGGCCATTTTGGAAGATAGTTTTATAAATACTGATGCCTTCTAGTAATTATTGTGCAAGGTAAAATTGGATGAATATCATAAGAGATTTGATTAAAGGAAGGCCAAGAAACCAAATAAATCAGACTGGGAGAATGAATACAAGGTTAAGCATGAGATGACCAAGGATTTTGGGGCCATCACCTCTGAGGAAGGAAATGGAATTTTAAACAATGCAAGGGTCTTGGTTCGTCTCGAGTGTAATATTACTGATATTGTGGCATTTGATGTTGTCACAAGAAGTATGTTATTATATGGAAGGGAATTTGAGTAGGAGAATATTTCCATGAAAGGGGAATTTTACAGTGGTGAACATGCTACATTGGCCTCATGGTCATTGCACCCTACAAAAAAAAAGTCAAAACTTGTGAACATTAACCCAAGCCTCAGGGGTAATGTCATCATTTAGAGGACTACAAACACTGAGAGGGTAGATGCAAACAAATTGATATTGGATACTGCTAGATTTTCATATGAGGTTTACAAGAAGGAGAATGTTGAAAAAGAGGAATACAAGAAAATGTGCCAACATCTATTTGGTGAGTACAACAAGTTTCAACAAAGATGTATTTGGATGGAAACTGAGATTGCCCTACTTAAGCAGAAGACTGCATAATTGTTGTCTCATCCCTTTGTCATCACAACACCTCCACCATCTTTTGAGGATGTGCATTATTCTTCTAATGTTTCTAACGTTCAGGATGTTGAGAAAGCATCATCTCTTGCTTCCCCAGTACACCCAATCATTGAGGAAATTGAGTGTTTAATTGATCCATCCAAGGAGAAATTATCTCAAAAGATTAAGGATTTGGAAAACCGATCTTTTGAGACTGAAGGGAAATTAGTGTTTGATAAGAAGTAAATGGTGCAGATTGTTCTTTATCACTTAAATGAGAAATTTGATGACAATTTGGTAAGCATCCATGGATTTTATTCTTTGTTGCCTAATGTTATTCATGATTTTGATAGGGATAGGGCAGTCGCAATTCCTCTTTTTAATAGGTAGACTCAAAGGGAAAATGAGTTGAGATTGATCCTTGTGGGGTCAAATTATCATAGGTAAAGGTCGCAAGCTATTACTCCTACCTGTGCATTAGTCAAAACCTTACAAGAATTTCATATGTTACCCAAAAATATAGAAAAAAGAACGAGGGATTTGATTAGTAATTTTAATGGGATAACTAACACTATTATGCCAAGCATAATTGATCAAAAAGGAAACATCAAGCCTTTGCAGATATGGAAGGATCAAACAAGGCAGATGATCAATGTTCAGGTGGAACGTATTTTTGAAGATTTTGATGTTGGTATGATAGAAACTAGTATGGATAAGATTATAAACACTAGTACATTTTTTGATACATTTAAAAAGGAATCAAATCAATGTGCTATCAATTACAATCCTTATAGGGCCAAGGCTGATGAGGTCATGAAATTTGAGTGGCCAACGGATGAATAATTTTCTAGTTGGGTAAAGGAATACACTGAGGTTTGAAGCAAAAAAAGTTAGCCTCTGATTATTTGATGTGCCTACTTTATGTTGTCTCTTTTGCAACACTTTCCAAGTTTCTTTTGGGTAGTTATTGGTCCCCACAAGAGTGGATTTCTCTTCAAATATGTACAACATGAAATCAAGTACAAGGGATGTTCAATTTATGCAATTTCTAGTTTTGTCCCTTCTGAAGCACTCTTGTAATTATATTTTTGTATGACAAATGAATATGTGACATGTCACCTTTGGCCCTTATCTTGTTGCTCACTTGTTTCTATAAAAGGGAATCAAGGCCATGAGACAAAGGGTTTGAATCCTTTTTGATAGAGTCTATTGTTTAGGTTTGTCAGTCCCAAATGAAGTTTATGTAATTTTGAACAATTTTGTAAACATTTACAGAGAAAATACAAAGAGTTAGTGTTCTTTTGTTGCAGGTTTTGAGTCAAATTACAAGTATGTCTCATTGTATGATAAGAGTAATTTCAAATAAATGAAAATAAATATTTATGGCCTATTTCTCTCCTTTGTTTGAATTCTGTGTGTTTTGTCTTAGTTTGATCAAGGATCTTATTAATTCAGTACATCATTATGATATAAGTGGTTTGTATTCATGCTTTGATTCAAGGAATTAATTAAAATGCTTGGATATTCTAATCACAGACTCATAGGGTTTATTCAATCATTCTTCTAAGTAGTTTAGGTCATAAATACTATTGAAATATATTGTAAGGAAATATTATTTTAGATCCAGTGGTTACTAAGAAAAATTCTTGTCATAAAGTGGTGTATGTAAGATTTACAATTAACCCAATGGATAGGGAACTGATTTGAGTTGTGGTGTATACTGGTTTTTTCTTGTTTTGATTCATATTTTTTCATATCATTTTGAAACAATAAAAAAATTTATCGTTAGTTTGTGTATGTTGAAATTATTGAATCTCGTGCTCCATTTTAAGTTGAAGATCTTGAAGTGTAGAAGGGATTGATTCTTCCTTGTTAGTTGGCCCAAGTCCATTTGTCTATTAATCATAAGAGTTGGAGTCTCTTATGTTAAAAATTAGGTCACTTGGTGTCATTTATGAGTAAACCCTATTCCAGGAACCAACAAAATGGAAAGTCTACTGCAGATGAGATGAAAATTTTGTGTTTAAGCTATTAAATGTGTACCCATATGAGTCTGTGTCCATTGAGTTTTTCATAGAGTATATGAAAAATTATTTATGTGGTTTGAAGGTTGATCATGTAGATTCGTGTTTCCATTCAGTTTGTTTATTGTTCAGTCGTGATAAAAATCTTTGAGATAGTGATATCCTTGGAGAAAGTGAGAATTATTGGAGATCTGAAAGGGAACTTGTTGTAAATTTCAATTAATTCATATCCCATTTGATTGGGTGGCGAGTCTGAATATCTCTTTACCAGTACATGTAGTTGTGAAAATTTGTAACAATTTGGAAGGAAATTTGCACTATGAGTAAGAAAAGAAACACCAGAGCATTCATGAAGAAGCATCCAAAAGAAAAGTTGGAGGGTGAGCTTCCTAAGGCTCTGAAGAAAGGATAGACAAGGAAAGATGCAAAATCTAGTAGTGCTCCCGCATCATGGAAGCCAAAAGGTAAAAATGCAAGTGAGTCTTTGCATCCTTTTCCTTAGGGAAGTGAAACTTCATCAAAATATTTTGATTCCGATAGCTTAGGGTTTTTTGAAGCCTTGTTTCAGACTCTAGTTCAAGAAGAAATGCAAGAACCTTCAATTGCAAATAAGGGAGTGACGCAAGTTCAATATTCTAAAAATAAAAGGGGTCAAAGTAGAAGTAGAAGTCACCAGAGCACCATTGGTGTACCTCCTCCTTTAAGTCACGCAAGAGAATTGTCTTATGTGCCTATTCAGGGATAAGCTAATGCAAATTTGATAGATCTTGATGACACATCTGGATCTGAAATTACTCTTCTGGATCCTGATGAGGTATTCGGTGATATCAATAGTCTAAGAAGAGAACTCCAAGAATAGATGGAGTTAAGAAAGAAGAGAGAAAAAGAAAAGGAATATAGAGTTATGAATGTAGTTATTGAGAGAGATAGCCTATTAAGGAAATTATTTTCCCTGAAGGCTATGAACTACAAGGAGCCTAAACCTCTGGAGGAATGCCCAGTTGTATCCCAAATTTATCCTAGAGTTGAAAAGCCAAAAGCCCAAATAAATTCCCAACCAAATACTACAAATGAGATCCTTAAGCATAATTTAGATAAGGGAAAACATAAGGTAATTGGGATCAAAATTAATGAGCCAAAGGATCAAGGTAAAATTTCACAACCCTTATCTTAGGTTGATCTTGAGTTGGAGAAGGCAAGGAAAGAGAGTGATGCTCTCAAGAAGGAGTTAGAGAAAATTATGATTGAAAATGAAAGATTGATTTCCTTAAGCAATCAACATTAATTAACCATTTTCCTCGTGTAGGATTGACCAATACTCGAGGAGTCTCCAGATCTGTCCTTAAGGTACAAAAAAATGATTCTACCACTACCACATTTTCTCAAAATCCTTCATGTACCCAAGTTGTAGGGGTTTCAAATTTAGGATTAGGAATAGTGACTGCAAACCTAGGTGTAAATTAGGTACAATGTTCAACTAGACAATATTTTGGGACACGGGCTGGAACAAGTAATAGTGGCCAGGCTAGTAGAGGAGAATTTCAAAGGAGACCTATTCTATTGGATAGACATGGGAAGCTATTTTTTGATGGAATCCCTAGTCATCATAATGCCATTCCAAATGAGTTGAGGGATAAAATCATGAAATTCATTGGAAACAATGCAATAACTAGTGAGGAACGTCTTAGAGAATTCACATATATACTGGATGATTATGAGGTGGAGCATGAAGATGTAGTGGTGAAATTATTTGTCCAAACTTTGACTGAAGATGTTAATGATTGGTATAGGGGTTTACCAAGTGCTAGTTTTGGCTCATGGGATGAATTTGAGAAATGTTTTAAGGAATAGTATTTTAACAAGACTAATGAAATTTTTATGTTGAATGAATTCAACAATATTAAGAAATCACCAAATGAGGTTACTGGTGACTTTAACATCATATTCCAAAAGGCAATGTATAAGTTGTTTCAAGTACTGAGATTAGAAGAAAATGTGTGCCTGACATCATATTTCAATGCCTTTGATGCTAAGATGTTCTATTTTCTTAGAGATAAAGACCCTCATACTCTGAGAGATGCATTTAGGATGGCCATTAATATTAAAAGCAATAGAATAGCTTCAAGGAAGCTTGGAAGAAGAGAAGATCCTAAGATTTTTAACAAAGGAAATAAGAAAGAACCAGAGAAGTCTATAGGATCAAAATCAAAAGAGGAAGATAAATTGGACAAGGTGTTGAGTGCCTTAAAATACTTAAAGGTAAGAAATGTGAAGAAAAGCAATGACTATGGAAAAGAGAAGCCTCCATTTAAAAATTTTAATGGGAAACCAGGATTACACAATTACTATAATACCCAATAGGAGGATGGGAAGCTCGTTCAACATCTATAAAAGAAAGATTAGTATAAAGTTACCCTTGATCCATTGCAAAAAAAATGTTGTGAATATTAGTGAGGATTCACCTTGGTGCATGGCATGTCAATCATCTCATGCACCATAATATTGTGCAGTTCCACAATTATTTTTTGCCAAGGAAGAAATTCAAGAAGAGAAGGAAGGTCAACATGATGATAATGATGTTGTTGGTTGTAATATGGCCCATTCATACCTTGGTGAAGGGGCAGTGTCTCTGATAGTGAGTTTCAAGACTTAAATGTAAATATGCAAAGACAAAGGGGTGAATCTTATCACCAGCAAATCTTTTTTGATGAGGAGGATGAGGTCGATGATCGAATATATAATATTGAACAAGGGGATTATCTTTCTTTTCTTAGAAGGCCCTCTAATGAATAAATAGCTAAGATTATTTTTGATATGGTTGTTCAAACAAATATCAGTTACCAGTTGAGAAATAGGACAATAGGGGAAGAACAAGGAAAACTTGTGGCCATTTTCATCAAAGAGAAAAAAGACAAAGAAAAAGAGGTGGTAAAGAAATTGGATAAGGATGCAATTAAGATTAAGGAGGTGAAAGGGAAAACATGGAAAAATAATGTTGGGGTCTCTAAATCCACTGATGAAGCTATATCATCCAAAATGAGGGAAAAGGTTGTTGACCAGTCTACTACACCAAATGGAGAGGAATTGAAGTAGAAAACAAATGTTGGTCGAAGCACTGGATCCAAAACTGAAGAGAAATAATTAGGTATGTATTTTGAATTTCCAAATTATACTCCTATTGATGTGTTGTAGTTTCTTTCACAAATTACTGTAAAATTCCCTTTGCTAGAAATGATGAGGATATATGAACATAAAGAAAAGGCTATGGCCTGGGTCAAGAGTGCCTCATGTGTAAAAATAGAGGAAGTAAATGAGTCTAGTCTAGGTAAGGGGAAAGAGAAAAAGGAAGAAAAGAAAAACAAAGAGATTGAGGGTATTACTTCTAAGATCCATCAGATATATTTGGATAGAACTTTGAGTGCATATATGGGAAATATTGATCCAATTTTCCTAACTGTTATTATCAATGGAAAGATTTTAAATAACTACATGATTTTTTCTGGTGCATCAAATACTATGATGCCTTTTAAGATCATGGAATCCTTAGGATTGAATGTGGATACAACTCAGGATCGATGTTGTGTATTGGATTCCAGAGAGGTTCCTATTATAGGTACTATTAAGATATTTCTTTATAAGTTAGATGCATTCCCAGAGAAATATTTGACAATGAGTATGTTGGTAGTTGACATTCCACCTCATTATAGAATGTTGTTATCTAGGAAGTAGAGTGCTTCTATGGGAGATAGTTTGAAATGTGATTTATCTTTTTTCTAATTTCCACATTAATGATAAGAATGTGAAAATTGAGAGAGAACCAAGGGTATCTCACATGATTGAGAAGGAGGTAAATGATAACATGAATTTCTTTATAGACATCGACATCAATGCATTCAGAGTGGAAAAACTAGTATTAGATGAGAAGAAACAACCTCCATTGTCGATAGATGATGTTAAGAACTTATTTGATAAGGTGATCTTGTGGACTATCTATTTTGATGGTGCAAGTTCTAAGAAAGGGTCGGGTGTAGGATTTTTATTGATTTCACCAAATGGGATAACTTACAAGTTTTCATTTACTCTAGCTTTTACATGCACTAATAATGTAGCAGAGTATGAAGCATTGTTATTGGGACTAAGATTGGCAAAAAAACATGGTATCAAGAATCTTAAGGTTGTGGGAGATTTAGAGTTATTTGTGTCCCAAATCATATCCAAATATGCATCAAAGAACAAAAGATTGAAACAATACAAAAATGCAGTTTGGGATGAGATAGAACATTTTGATGCGTTTGGGATTAGACTGGATGGATAGAATCTATAAAAAGATGGCTGACTTTCTAGCCAATATTCTATTAAAGCCCAATGACATAAATTTTGTAGGAATTTTGAAGGTACAAGTGCAAACTAGACCTTTTCTCCCTGGTAATGTGGAGAATTTGTACATTTTTAATGATGATCAGGATATATTGAGGTTCCTTGGTTGTGAGGAACAATACGATGGAAAGGAAATTGATTTTAATGCTTATGTGGAAGTGATTGATGGAAAGGAGATTGTATTTGGTAATAAGGTTATACAATTAAAGACAAATAAGGTTCCTAGAGGCTTGGTGGTGTTGGAAAGATCTTTTGATAATCAGGATAAAAATAAAAAATACCAATGTTACCAAAAATCCTAATGACTTGGAAAAGGTAAATCTTGGTACATAAGAAAGACCCAAGAAAGTATGCATTGGAAAGAAAATGTCACCAAACGTGAGAAAATGACTCATTGTTTTGCTAAGGAAATACATGCATATATTTTCCCAGTCTTATGATGATCTGAAAGCTTATAGAGAGGATTTATTTCAGCATGTTATCCCATTGAAAGAGGATGCCAAACCTTTTAGGAAGAATAAAAGACCTATTAATCCTACCCTTGCACCAAAAATGCAAGAAGAACTGATGAAGTTACGAGATGTAGGAATCATAAAGCCAATAAGACATTAATCTTGGGTTTCTAACCTTGTGCTAGTGAAAAAAAATAATGGAGATATCAGATTATGTGTGGATTTCAGAAATCTTAATGTATCTTCACTAAAGGATAATTATTGTTTGCCTAACATGGAATCTATGTTACAAAGGGTCACTGGATGTGAGCTTATCTCCATGATGCATGGATTTTCAAGGTATAACCAAGTTATGGTCAAAGAATATGAATAGTGCAAGATAACATTTAAAAATCCTTGGGGGACATATGTGTATGTGAAAATGCATTTTGGATTGACAAATGTTGGGGCAACATTTTAGAGAGCTATCCATGTTACATTTGCATAGTTTATCAATATTTTCCTTTTGGTTTATCAAGATGATTTGATTCCTTATTCAAAGAAAGAGGAGTAACGTTGTGTCCATTTAGAGAAGATTTTTGTTAGAGATCTTGAGTATGGTGTATCTTTGAACCCAAGGAAGTGTGCATTTGGGTTAACAGAGGGAGAATTTCTTGGACATATTATATCAAAGGATAGAGTTAGGATTGATCCGGAGAGAGTGGTTGCAATTGACAAGGTTCCTAGGCCCAAAAATGTAAAAGGTATTCAATCTTTCTTTGGACAGGTGAAATTTTTTAGAAGCTTTGTCACAAATTTTGCAGAAATTAGTAGGCCAATTTCCAAGATGCTCAAGAAAGGTGCCAAGATATATTGGAAGGGAGAGAAAAGTGTGGCTTTCCAAGAGATAAAACAAAATATAAAAGATGCACCAACTTTGAGGAAACCATTTTATACTAAACCTATGCATATTTTCTCTTTTGCATCATTCCACACAATAGTTGCATTATTGTTATAGAGAATTCTGAAGGATTTGAGCAGCCTATAGCATTTTTTAGAAAATCCCTGCGAGCTACAGAACTAAAATGTGATATTAATGAAAAATAGGCTTAAGCACTAGTGAAGACAATAAAGGCTTTTAGATGTTACCTAGTTACAAAAACAATTGTTGCATATGTACCCAGCCCTGCAGTCAAAGACATCTTCACTCACCAAGAGGTCTTAGGGAGGAGATATCAATAGGATCCATAAGTTCAATATTGAAATACAAATAACATAACTGGCGAGAGGCCAAGGCTTATCAAAGTTGATGGCTCAAAGTAATTTGGATGCTAACCAAATTAATCAGGTTGAAGAAGAGCATAGGGTCTATATTTGTGATATTAATGATTCTGAGTGGTACACTAATATCATCTTCTATTTACACAAAATGAAATATCCTAAAAACATGGATGAAAATAAGAAGAGGACAATAAAGTTGCATGCAATTATATATGCCATAGTTGTAGGTAAATTATGGTGGAGAAATTTTGTTGGGGTAATTTTAAAATGCGTGGACAAATATCAAGTTGAAAAGTTGTTGAATGAAATGCACATTGGAGTATATGTAGGGCATTACATAGACAAGACCATTGTCCACAAGGTTTTGAGAGATGGATTTTGGTGGCCTACAATTTTTAAGGATGCTCATCGGCTAGTAAAGAAATGTGATGCATGCTAGAGGTTCTCTGGAAAATTGAAGTTTTTAGGGAATGTTCAACTTTAAAAAGTTGAGGTAAAGGAGCCTTTTCAATAGTGGGGTATTGATTTCATTGGTGAAATCGCAAATAAGTCTAGCAGTGGTCATGCTTGGATCTTGGTTGCTACAGATTATTTTACTAAGTGGGTGGAAGCAATCCCAACTAAGAGAGAAACCAGTAAGGTGGTGATAAATTTTCTAATGGATAATGTTGTTACAATGTTTGGATGCCCTCAAAGAATTGTTTATGATAATTCCATGTATTTTAGATCTGAAGAATACATGGATTTTTGCCAAAAAAATTAGGATCCAAATATCTTATTAATCACCATACCACCCACAAGGGAATGGACAAGAAGAATAAAGCAATAAGATCTTGATTAAAATTTTAAAGAGAGTCCTTGAGAGGAATAAAAAGGATTAGGACTCAAAACTAAGAATGGTTGTTTGGGCATATAGGGTGACTACTAAGAAAGCAATTGGGTCTGCACCTTTTGATTTGGTATATGGAATATATGTCAGGTTACCCCAAAACAATTTGATGGATATCTACAAATTTGTCCAAACATATGATGATGAGATGGAAGATGAGATGTAGTTAAGAATTAATGACTTGATGCAACTGGATGAAACTAGAAGAGAAGCTTATATGAGAAATTCAAAGCTTCAGTTGTAGATTAAAAATTTATATGACAAAATGGCCACTGCAAGAAAGTTTGATGTGGATGATCGTGTTTTAGTATGGAATGCCAAATTGGAGGATAAAGGAAAACATGGAAAATTTGATCCAATTTGGTTAGGACCTTATGTGATTCACAACAAGTGGGGAGATAATTCTTACTATATCAAGGAAATCACAGGTGATATTTTGGAGCTGCCAGTTCAAGGATATTTCATGAAAGACTACTTCTCATGAAGTAGTCCTTTCACATGAACAGTAGTTAGGGTCTTGTACATTTTGTATTGTAGTTTCTTTTTTGTCGGTCATTGGGTTCTTTTTCTTGCTCTAAATTCAGTCTGCTTCACCGTGAGATTTTATCAATCTCATTTCTTTCCAGTGGCAAAGAATGTCCCAAACTAGAGCCATTGGTATTGCCTGTAAATTTTGCTAGGGCTTGTTGGTTTTGTTCCTGGGTTTGTGCCTTAGGTTGACTTGAGGTTTTAGGGTTTTACACTCAGTTGGCCATTTTTTGGGGGGGGCTTGGCTCTTGTAATATTTTATCATTACTTTATTAAGTTAAAGAAGGGTTGGTTTGTCATGCAAAGGGGATTATTTAACTTTAGGCTTAGTGTTTTATAACAATAAGTTATCGACCCCTTTTTATTTTTATTCTTCGTTAAGTCATTTGTTTTAAGTCTGAAGTCATTTATTCAAAGGCTATGCGGGTCCCTTTATCTTTTCCAAATTTTTCCAACGTGGCATTTTCTGATTGGTCTGCGATCTCATGGTCATGTCATGTAGTGGTCTCAATTCATCATGGTGTGGCGGGAGTGTGTCATGTGTCATGTTATCATTGGAATTCGGTATTATTTTATATTCTAAATGATGTGCTCAACATTTTTATTGAGGCTAAAGTTTTGAAGAAATCAACAATTTTTGTGATCTCGCAATAAAAAAATGCAAGGAAGTTATTCATCACAGGTACACGAGATCTTGTCGTATGTCATGGACTGATGGATGACTGAGTAAGTGTGACCAAGTCAGAAACAGATGGCATAACATAATTGGTTAACTGGGTGACAAAGTGTTTCATTGCTTTAGTTTTTTTAAAACATTAAGGTTATCTAACGAGCACCTAAAGGAACATCTTTTTAGCACATGGCGAAAATAAGTGAAGATGTTTTATTTTGGGATGAAAAGGTGATTGGGGTTTAATGATCAGAAAATATGTTGTGCAGTTTGACCAGTATAAAGTGAGGAAGAAATCAACAGTTGTCATGATCCCGCAATGAAACATGCGAGGAAGTTATTCGTCATGGGATTATGAGATTATGACACATGTCCAATCTTAGCCAGTTATATCTGCTATTGAAATTTATTTTTGTGATTTTCCGATGGTTTGTAAGGTAATTATTGAGCTACTTAGGGTGAAATTATTTGCATGTGTTTAAGATGAACAAAAATGGTTTAAGGTTTCAAGTAAAGTTGCTTGACAGATAAGTTCACAAGGTTAATTTCTATACTCTTGCGAATAAATAAGCTTCGGCAAAATCTAACGGTTGTCGGTCCCACAATAAAAAATGTAAGGAAGTTATTCATCACAAGGTTACAAGATCTTGCACACATATCTTAATCAAAAATTTATGAGGATTTCTTGAGCTAATATTTGATTTTTTTATTTGCACCATTGGATTCAATATTTTTATTGGATCAATGGTTGAGATTCAAACTGGGTTTTGAAGGACTTTCGAGTTGTTTCCTCACTCGTATGAATTAATGGCAAAAATGACATGAAGTGTGGTTGTTGAGAATGGAAATACAACATCTTTTCTTCTCATTCTATTTTCATTCTAGATCATTTCAAGAAGTGAATTCAATTCTAGAGTCAAGGCAGGGTTGAACATGATTTTGCTGATCAAAATACGAGGGTTTCTTAAGCTTCAAAGCTATAATGGGGTTTCATTTTTTCCATGTTTTGTGCCAAATTTTATGTAGAATTATTCTCAATTGTGAATAATTACTTGTTTTAGGGTTAAATTGAAATTAGGGATATTCTTAATTGCAAATTATTTGGATAATTGGAAAACCTCGGTTTCATTTGTTGTGCACAATTGTTGTTAAAGCCCTAGTTTTTTAAATGCCTCCTCCAAAATAGCATTTTGGTACAATTGACTACCTCAAGATATATTTATTTGATAATTTCTTAGACCATTTGAAACCCTCTAAAAATGAGCAGTCCATAGGACATAAATTGGTGGCTAGACATATAGTTGATGAGGGATTATATGACAAGTCTTCTCACATGTTAGATGCTAAAGTGTCAATAAAAGGTTTAAGTATGTTTAGACTGTGGTATGGGAAATCGCATTTGGCAAATCCATAATCCAATATGTGGCAGTATGTGTTAGAGTAATAGTCTTTTGGGTTATTAATTAAATCATTTTGATCTAATTACTAACTCACCTATTCACTCTAGTTGCTTAAGCCAACCTTAGGGTTTCCCTTTTAGGGTTTCGTGATTCCTTTTATAAGGATTCACCTCTTTGTATTTTTTAGTTAGATCATATTGTAATATTGTTCATATAGAGATTGCTCTTTTGAATGTGCATATGATGTCTCTGGCTTTTTGGCCTCCATAGATTTTTCTTGCTTTCTGTTCTTTGCTTCTTCCATGTGACAGGGTTATGCATGCAAGTGTTCTTGGGAGATTAGTTTTTCACCTAATCTAACATGGTATCAGAGCCATCTTGCTACTCGTTGTTCATGTTTTGTTGAAGTGTTTTAGAAGCAAGAGGTTTTCAAGGTTTTCAGAGGTTTTTATGTGGATTTAGAGGGGGGCTTTGTTTCTGGTCACTTTGGGCTCAAACAGACATCTCCATTGAGCTCAAGGCACCCACAAACCCCAGAATCCATATAAAACTTGTCCATTTTGGACAACTTGGCTCTGAGGCAAAAAAAATTAGTTTTCAGTGCCGTACGGCCATGAAAATCGAGAAAAAAAAATTTAAAACATCATTTTTTAATAATTTTGCGTTATTTTTTTAACACATGCAATGTTAAATCTTTTGGCACCACCGCCACGGCCCCCGCCGCCACCGACCCTCCGGCCCCCGCCACCGGTAGCGCACCCTCCTGAACATCGGCCCACCGCCGCTGCTCCACTCCCTGGCCCTCCTCCGCTGCCCCACTCTGCTCCGCTGGCCTGCTCCACCGCCGCCCAGCTCCTCCACCGAGCGTGCCGCCCAGCGGGCCCCTTTTTTGCTAAGCGGCGGTCACATGGGTGACCGAAAGCTCCGGCTCCAACCCCCTGCGCACGCCATGTGCCCAGGGGCCTTATTGTTTTTAGCCCCATGGGCTTAAAATTGGTTTTGGAGCCTTTCTGACCCCCTGACGGTGTTTTTGCTCTATTTGGAGCAAACAGAAGTCTTTTTCAGACTTCTTTATATCGTCGGAAAGCTCTTTCCGAGCTCTTTCCAATTATGGAGGTTAGGGTTTTTGGCTATACTTTTTTTACAATGTTTTTTGCTGTCAAAGTCTGATGTCTTTTTTTGCCTTCGGGGAGCCATATCTTGCTCATCCAAACTCTATTTTTGGCAAACCAGATATCGTCGGAAAGCTGGTTCAGTGATTTTTTTAGTGGCAGGGGTCTTTTATCCATATTCTACTCCAGGTTCTTTCTCCTATGAGTTTTTCACTTTCACACTCTAGCGGATTACTTGGATTCTACAAGTTCTGGGATCTCTTCTTCTGTTCTTCTGGCTCACTCTTCTTTCTGACTTTCTGCGCATTGTATGCTTCTCTTCTATAGCTTTTTTTTCTGTAAACACACTAAGATAAAGTGCTTGCTTCTGCATATTTGGGATTTTGAGCACCTTGTGTTTGTTTGTACTCGCACTCAGTTATAAAGTGCCATGGGGGGTTATGATGTTTTGCCTTTTGTGCTCATCCACCTTTGTCAAGTGAGTGTACCTTCCACAACATTAGCCCATGCTGTGTGTCCAAAAGATCAATTCTTCTTCTTCGACACCGCCCTTTCTCCTATGTTTGTACCCTCTTTTGCACTGTTGGTGTTCTTGATTCTTCTTCTTGTAGATGTTTTTGGCATTGCATTTCAGTGTTCTTGTCACCCCTCTCCTTATTCAGCATTATGGGGGGGTTCACATGTTGGTTCTATTGCTTCCTTGGTTCGGTTGAGTGATCTACATATTCAATTTTTGTTCCTATGTACTAGGCAGATGCAGTGGCTAGGCACCTATGCATTTCAGTGAGATGGATCATCTACTATATAGACACTCATTCATTCCTACTTTTGGAGGTCACCTCTTCGATTGATCAGCTCTTCAGACTTTGTCTTCTCTACCTGGTCATGCACTATTTCAGTGGGGATTCCAGCAGTTTTTTCTGACAGTGTTTGCAGCTTCATGCTTCAGAGATGCTTCATGCTCTTTCTTGTTCCTTTCTTTGGGACTTTCCCTAGATTGGAGGCTTTGTTTCCTTCATCTAGTTTATTTCTTGTACTTGGGTACCTGATCAGGCCTTGTTGTCGGGACCCATCTTTCCTGCTTTCTGCAGTAGTCTCCTAGGTTTTAGCTTCTCCCTAAGCTTATCTTAAGGGGGGGTGTTAGAGTAATAGTCTTTTGGGTTATTAATTAAATCATTTTGATCTAATTACTAACTCACCTATTCACTCTAGTTGCTTAAGCCAACCTTAGGGTTTCCCTTTTAGGGTTTCATGATTCCTTTTATAAGGATTCACCTCTTTGTATTTCTTAGTTAGATCATATTGTAATATTGTTCATATAGAGATTGCTCTTTTGAATGTGCATATGATGTCTCTGGCTTTTTGGCCTCCATAGATTTTTCTTGCTTTCTGTTCTTTGCTTCTTCCATGTGACAAGGTTATGCATGCAGGTGTTCTTGGGAGATTAGTTTTTCACCTAATCTAACAGTATGATCTTGGAAAAATGGCAATGCCTAGTGTGTTCATGGATGTAGACTTAATGATGGCAGTTGCAAATAGGTATGATCATGTGGCTAGGGTTGTACGAGATAATAATGGTGAGCCCTTGTTGAGAATCTACAAGGAAGAATTTCAAGAGGTTTTTGACTTAAATAAGCCTTCTACGTTCATGGAGGAAGTTGATTTGGAAGCAATTGGGGAAAAATATAAATCTGCTAGGTATTTTGTTAGGGGCAGACTCCTTCAAAATCATTTGAAGGGTTTTGCAAATGCAAAGTATTATATTGGCCTCAGTGCCAAGGAGCCATTCCCAATTAAGTTATTTTCACCTCATCATAGGGATACATTTTTCTACAATGTGCCAGGTCTTGGGGAAGCATCCCAGGATGGTTATGCCTCCAGATTTCATGTATATGACTATCCAAATACAACACCCAAACTTCATAGTTATTTTTTATTTTGGTATGTATTTAGTTGAAAAGATTCATGAGTGGATAGTCAAATTGAAGTGTGGGGGTAAGCATTTCTTCTATTGGTACTCAATGATATGCACATTTTATTATTTAAGAATGCAGATTATTTTGTTGAGTACATGCAGTTGAATAGAACAATAGAGGGTAAGGATATGTCAGTGCAGATATGGAGCACTATTATGTCAAGAGATTGGGATGTTGTCAGTTATCTTTTATTTGATAACTTCTTTTCTTCTAGGCTTAGGGATAAGTTAATTGTATATCGACCTAGTATTCCTATAGAGTTTCTTGATTTTGTAAGGCCAAAGGAGAGGGGATTTGAACCTAAAATTAAAAACAATTTGGGTGATATTATCCCTTATTCAGTTACTACTGTGATCAGGGTTTTTGGCTATGGTGGAAGGCCCTATTTTCTCCCTTATAATGTGACTCCGAGGTTGGGCTTTGCAGAAGTTATGAGACAACTTGCATGGATTCAAGAGAAGGAATTAACTGGAAGGAGCAAGGGTACTATTTTTCCAGATTATACTATGATTCATCACTTTGTGATTTTTAAAGGTGGATGGGTACATTTTGAGAAGGTTTTTGAACCTTATCAGTTGGGAGTGAGCAATATTAGACACGGTGATCCAGAAAATTTGTATAACTTGTTTAGGAAAAGGATTAGATCGTCTCATCCCCTAGTACATGAATTCAATATTTCTGGGGGTCTCATTAGAAATGTGTATGATGAAGATTAGCTAGAGGAAAATAAAAAGAAGAGGGTAGCATATAAACAAGTTTGGGATGAAATAAGAAAAGAGGACCCAAGTTATGATCCTCTGTAGTCTATTACTCTCTTCAGTGCAAAAATTAATGTTGTGGTGGGATACTTTGAAGAGACAATTCTTATTTTGAGACAAAAGAAGAACATGGTAAAACTAGAGGAAGGTGTTAATGTGCTTGAGAAGGTTGTGAGCGTAGTAGTGACATCTTTTAGGTCTTCTCAATTAGCTTCTACCGCAACTATTGTTTCTCAAGTACCCCAAGGAGGAAAAGAAGAAGATAGACCTCCTGAGTATCCTCCCTTATTCATCAAGGTGTGGAAAAGGGTAAGGGATCAGACTGGCAATGGTGATAGTGATGATGAGGAGAAGAGGAAAGGAAAAAAGGTAATGGCATATAAGAGGAGGCCTTCTCCACCATCTCCTCCTAGGAAATTAAGGAGTATCCACAATACTGACCCAGACGATGAGCCAAGATAGGAAATTTCCCCACCTTCTCCTCCAGATATGTCACCTCCTAAATCTAAATCTATGGAGAAGCTAGATGTGCAAATGAGTGAACAAGCTACAGAGGAGGGTAGTGATGATGAAGATTGCATCATTATCTCTGAGAAAGACTTGAGGGTTGGAATGCCACAAGCACCTATTGCTCTAGTGCCTAACTTTACTTCATTGGAGATTCAAGGGAAAGTATACCTGGACATGAGGAAGGAAGCATGTGAGGCATTTTTGGAAGAGGATAGTTTTATAAAAATTGATCCCTTCTAGCAATTGTTGTGGAAGGTAAAGTTGGATGAATATCATGATGAAAGGAAGGCCAAGCAACCAGATAAATCAGACCAAGAAAATGAAGATGAGGTTAAGCTGGAGGTGATCAAATATTTTGAGGCCATCACCCCTAAGGAAGGAAAGAGAATTGTACACAATGCAGGAATCTTAATTCTTCCTAAGTGGAATATTACAGATGTTGTGGCATTTGATGTTGTGAGGAGAAGTATGCTATTATATGGAAGGGAATCTGAGCAGGTGAATCTCACCATGAAAGGGGCATTTTACAGTACTGACCATGCTACATTGGCCCTATGGTCATTGCACCCTATAGAAAAGAAGCTAAAACTTGTGGACATTAACCCAAGCCTCAGGGGTAATATAATCATTCAGAGGACTACAGACACTGAGGGGGTAGATGCAAACAAATTAGTATTGGAGATTACCAAATTTTCATATGATGTTTCCATGGAAAAGGATGAAAAAGAGGAATACAAACAAAGGTACCACCATATGCTTGGTGGGTACAACAAGTCTCAATAAAGATGTATTGGGTTGGAAACTGAGATTGCCCTACTGAAGCAATAGATTGCACAATTGTTGTCTTGTCCCTCTACCATCACAACACCCCCACCATCTTCTGAGGATGTTCCATCTTCTAATGTTGCTAGAGTTCAAAATGTTGAGAAAGCATCATCTCCTACTTCCCCAATGCCCCCAATCATTGAGGAAATTGAGTGTTCAATTAATCCATCCAAGAGGCAGTTGCTACAAAAGATTAAGGATTTGGAAAACCACGTTGTTGAGACTGAAGGGAAATCAATGTCTGAGAAGAAGGAAATTGTGCACATTGTTCTTTATCACTTAAATGAGAAAGTTGATGACAAGTTGGTAATCATTAGTGTATTTTATTCTCTATTGTCTAATACTATTCATAATTTTGATAGCGACGGGGCAGTGGAAGTTCCTCTTTTTAATAGGTGGACTCAAAGGGCAAATGAGTTGAGATTGATACTTCTGGGATCAAAGTATCATAGGGAGAGGTCACCATGTATTACTCCTACTTGTGCATTAGTTAAACCCTTACAAGAATTACAGATGTTACTCGAAAATATAGAAAAAAGGATGAGGGATTTGATTAGTTATTTTAATGGGATGACTAACGCTTTTTTGCCAAGCATAATTGATTAGCAAGGAAACATCAAGCCTTTACATATATGGAAGAATCAAGCAAGAAGAATCAGGCAAGACAGATGATTGATGTTCAGGTGGAATGCATCTGTGAGGATTTTGATGTTGGTACGCACATTTTTTGATACATTTGAAAAGAAAGCAAATCAATGTGTTATCAAATACAATCCTTATAAGGCCAAGGTTGATGAGGTCATGAACTTCAAGTGGCCAATAGATGAAGAATTTGTCAGTTGGGTACAGGAATACACTAAGGTTTGAAGAGAAAATAGTTAGCCTCTTAGTTATTTGATGTGCCTACTTTATGTTATCTCTTTTGCAACACTTTCCAAATTTCTATTGGGCAATTATTGGGCCCCACAAGTGCGGATTTCTCTTCAAAGATGTACAACATGAAATCAAGTAGAAGGGACGTTCAATTTATGCAGTTTCTAGTTTTTTCTCTTCTGAAGTACTTTTGGAATTGTGTTTTTGTATGTCAAATGAATATGTGACATGTGTCTCCTCCGACCCTTAGCTTGTTGCTCCCTTGTTTCTATAAAAGGGAATCAACGCCATGAGACAAAGAGTTTGAATCCTTTTTGATACAGTCTATTGTTTAGGTTTGTCAGTCCCAAGTGAAGTTAAAGTAATTTTGAACAATTTTGTAAACATTTACAGAGCAAATACAAAGAGTCAATGTTGTTTTGTTGCAAGTTTTGAGTCAAATTGCAAGTATGTCTCATTGTATGATAAGAGCAATTTCAAATAAATGAAAATATATATTTTTTGCCTATTTCTCTCCTTTGTTTGAATTCCCTATGTTTTGTCTTAGTTTGATCAAGGATCTTATTAATTCACGACATCAATATGATGTAAGTGATTTGTATTCATGCTTTGATTCAAGGAATTAATTAAAATGCTTGAATATTTGAATCACAGACTCAAGATTTATTCAAGGATTTTGATAAGTGGTTTAGGTCATAAATACTATTGAAATATATTGTAAGGCAATGTTATTTTAGATCCAGAGGTTATTAAGAAAAATTCTTGTCATAAAGTGTGGTGTATGTCAAATTTACAATTAACCCAATCGATAGGGCACTTATTTGAGGTGTGGCGTTTACTAGTTTTTTCTTATTTTGATTCATATTTCTTCATATCATTTTGAAACAATAACAAAATTTATCTTTAGTTTGTGTATGTTAAAATTATTGAAATACCCTATCTCATGCTCCATTTTAAGTTGTAGATCAATAAATAATTAGCCATTATTTAGTATCTTCTTATTGTGTTAAGTCTGATATGAGATTTTTCTGCTTAATTGATTCTGACTATAAGTTTGGTACAGAGAATATAGGAGAACCGCATGATTACCCTCCTAGGTATTCCAGAGCCTAAAGTGTAGACGGGGTTGACTCTGCCTTGTTAGTTTGTCCAAGTCCGTTTGTCTATTAGTCATAAGAGTTGGTATCTCTTTAGATTAAATAAGTGGGTTACTTGGTGTCATTTATGAGTAAACCCTATTCCAGGAACCAACATGATGTAAACCATTGTTGAAGGGCAATAAATTGGAAGGGCAAAGCCCTTCTTAACTTACACTACAGAGGTACGACAGAATCACACTACAGAGGTATGACAGAATCCCTATCCTAGGGCTAGGCAGTCCCAAGTTGGGAGTTGCAGCATGTAATTTAAGTCCTATTCTATGCAACTTCAGCATTTATAAAGAACTCATCGATTTGTCATTGCCCACATCATCAACAAACACACGGACAGCTTTGCCACTCAGCCTTCCTCACTCGATCATTACCAGCTGGAAGTTGACGAGCATCCAAGCATTCAAACAGCTATAAGGTTGTCTGCCAAGCAATTAGTTGAGTAAAATCATGTCTGGTAGATCAATGTACTTCATCGTCATCCAGACCCTACAATAATTCCATGCCATTAACCGACACCAAATAATTATACCAGGGCATTGCAGATTGCAATTCGGGTGTCTTAACACAGCAGTAGCATCCCAGGCGTGAGCAGATTAAGGAGGTCACATTGATTTTTAGTCTTCATTGGAACTTTCAACTAGAGTCTAATTCTGACGCTGAACACTCATAAATGATAATAAACTTCATCTGCAACCTCATTTTATTGGATAATCTGAGCATCCTTCAGAATGTGGGCAGAGGATAGGGAGTCGCCAACACAGGGCATTGTCAATTAATCTCTTTCAGAATTTCTGAATCCATTACCTTAGAGTGAGATACAGTCACAAGCCACTTTATAAGTCATGAACCCTCTGAGTGGACCTACTCCATGTAGACAAATGTACTGAAATCAATTGGGAACGGGTACCATTCAGATATATTGAACCGGATGTTTTTAATCAACAAGGTGCATTTAGTTCAATTTCGGTGATTAGTAATGTGTATGCAAATCCAAATTCTTTTATCGGTCTATCCTATCTACTGATACAAAATTATAAAGTGCTTGGTGATTAATGTTGATCTGAGTGAATAAGAACTTCTCAAGGACAAAATTAACCAAATTATTCATTAGGGATATCTCAGGCCACCCTAGATCCATTGGAAGTGGCATGTGAAGTTGAATTAGTCTCAAATGCAGAATTTAGAGAAAGTATGATGTTGCATGGAACCAGTTTTACATAGTTCCTCACCATTGACCCCTTGCCCATCTACCTTGCCAAGATATTCATTGAAACAAACCCTAGTTGTAATTAAGGCAATTTCTAGGTCAATTTTAGATTTGTTGTAAACTGAATAGCAATGAGCAGATAGATAAGGTACAGTAATTTTAGGTTCAAATTTGCCCTAAATAAATGATATTTAGTGGCAGATAGTTACCGTGATGTGATGAGAAAAATAAAACAGGTCATCTTAAGCCATCAAACTGAAAAGAAAGGAAGTCTAAACATAAAGAGAACTCGACTTAGATTCATGGATCTGGACTTATGGTTTCAAAGTTAATCTGTGAGGTAAGGCCACTCTAATGTAGTCATTTGAACTTCTGTTTTCCTTTTTTTTTAAAGAATCCTACAACGCAAGAAGCAGATCCATGGAACTATTTCCAGAATAATGAGAAGGAAATGGATTATGAACTGGCTGTGAGGTAGGCCACTCTAATTTAGTCATTTGAACTTCTGTTTTCTTCTGTAGAATTTAGAATCCTACAACGCAAGCAGATCCATGGAACTATTTCCAGAATAATGAGAAGGAAATGGATTATGAACTGGAAGCAATCAAACTAATTGTTACCATTAGCTTGAAAGATCAAACCCAATGCCTGTCAGACAATTAGTCTTGATTTACCCACAGGATGTGGAGTGGGGCATTTGCATTCTGTTTAGGGGTACATCCCTCACATAAATTTTTGGCATTCATGCCGGTTGTTTCATAGGTGTTCATGCCTGTGCTAGACCCTCACTGGGTCAGTGTGCTCGCGAGCTCTGTGCCCCTGCTGGGCTACCTCTGGTTTGGAATGTTGCTGCGTTGCCGGGGATGAGGTCCCCAGTTTGCGGTCTCACCTGGTTATGGACCAGGCTAAAAACCCTATAGCCAATCAAAAAGAAAAATAATGTGAAGCAAAGGGAAATGTCAAACAATCTCCACATAGAACTGCAAGTATCTTTTGTTTTCATTATTTATGGTTGTGTAAATTTACTAATAGTTCTTTATTCTAAATTTGTGGTAAATGACTTGCCATTTGCATGGATTTATTGGAAAATTTTGCCATTTAAGGGAGGTAATTTTTTATAAGGAAAAAAATACCCAATGGATTAAATAAAGCTAGTAATGTTTTACATAAATATCATGAAAACATTAATATTCATTATTATAATATTCCACAAATTAATCAATATAATTTCTTGCCTCTTACGATATTGATCTTCATTATACAAAGAATTGTACAGATGACAAAATGATGTAGGTTTTTTCGTTTCTTTGATTGCTAACATTGGTTAATTTAAAACAATTAAGGCTTTAACAAACATGACACAGCAGAACCTCATATAAAGAATTTGTGCTGGATTTTGTTTCCCCAGCTATTTTATTCATGAACTCGTTGAAATATAATACCAATAATATTCCATGATGATCATATTCAATATTCATGTAGATTTAATTAGGAGCAACGGTTGTACTAAGGTGTAGCAGACTCTTCTGCTGTCTTATTTTTTGACTTTATTTTTTCTCAAAGCAGTCATTCAAGTCTTACAAAAAATGGCTTGTGAAAATAATAGAGAATATTTCAATATACTATAGTCAGCATCTTCAAAGAATATATTGCTTGATATGTCACCATCAGAATACATGAGGGTGTGTGTAAAACCAGCAAACCGCCAAGATCAACTGAAATCATAATCTTCCGGTAAAATAGAAAATCTTGTAGCTAGATTCCAGATGTATTCAATTGCATATTGCTTCAACTGCCAGACTCTTCACAATTCCAATACAAGGATCTACTCCAAATTGAACTGATGAAACAGTAATTGAACATCCACTGTGTCCTATGCATGCCTGTAATTTCAGTAAATAATCACATAAGCAATATATTCCTGTTTTCTGGAAACTGGTGTCAAGAGAGTAGAAATTTAAATTATACCTTTTCCACTACATTTGAAGTTTCCACCAAATGACATGTCCCCTTGGTGAACCATCCACACACTCCTTCTGGATTCCCAAAGCTTGCAAAATTGATAGAGGATATTATTTTGCCCACAGGACACTCAAGTTGAACCCTTGGCACTCCATTCTCATGTAGCATCTGGGAGTTAGTTTTACTTTCCATCCTTTCCGAAGATTGATTAGATGGTGGATGGGTCTCCCAGACATGTCCACAAACATTGTTGTTAGATCTTGTCAGTAGTGACACGTTTGATGGTTCACCTCCTATTTCCTCAAATAAAATTAAAAAATTCCCAGTGGGTTGCAGCAATGATCGAGGAATATGATACCTGAAAACATGTGCTAATTTCATTTCAGCAAAACAAAGCCATTGGACTGAATAACTAGTAATATTTATTGCCTCTATATTAACAAGCAGCTGCAAACATCTAAGTAGAAAGCAACCACAAAAATAGAATAACATCCTATTCAAAGTTCAAGGAACAGGGTCAAGGAACCTGTTAACGTTTCTTACAATGTTTGAGAAGGTTGTCCACAATTTGTTGCACATTTATGCAAGCTATAATTTCCACGATAATCACACCTTGTACAATCTCCTGGAGGAGCCAAGAAGGAAACCCAATAACGTCCAATATTTTCACCATTGATCCAAATATGCCCTTTTCCCATACTACTTAGATCTAAAGAAACAGGTCCATCTCCATCCGGTGCATCTATTATTATCTGCAAGAAAAAAAATCGAGGAAATTCCATATGGACCAGTTAACAATCTTGTGTACTGTGTGAATCATCATTACATAGATCCAAAGTCTATTCAATGCAATCTTGCCTGAGGAATACCCGATATATTTTATAGCCAAATGCCTCGTAACAATTGTGTACAAGTAAAATGGCAGAAATATCAACAGTGTTTTGTAAAACAAGTGCAGATTAATCAGATTTTATGTCTGTCAGAAATAACTTACAGAGACGTCCATGTAGTATCAATTACAAGTTACAACTACAAAAAACTAAATAATAAGACCAAATGGATAGCATGCAACATTAATTAACTGCACATGGTCAAATCTTTTGTGCCAAAGCTCACAAAAATGAATGACAAAAATTACTAAGAAGCTACAAGATTTAATTTGTAAAATGATAGATGCATGTTACAGCAGCATAAGATTCCAGCTGATACTTAAGACAACTGAGGAAACCTTGAGGTCACTCAGTTTGGAAAGTTGTGAAAAAATATAGCCAACGCAATAGCATTGTGATCTTCACATACAAGTGTTTGAATCCTTTGTAAGTATGTCCATAAGGCTTCTGACACATTGGAACTTTTTTTATGATCCATCCAAGGAGAGTGCTATTTGACCTCTCTTTTTGCAATAAATGCAACCTCACTTAAATAAATGTCACTGTATAAACTCTAGCAGAGGAGATAATTCCTCGTGCATTTAAAGGATGGGAGGAACACTTGAAAGAAGAATATTGCTAACTCATAATCCTGAAAACTTGTGGAATAGTATTCACTATTCAGGCTCTTTTTTATCTTCCTTGGAAATGCGTAAAGTCAAAGGTGGGATGGAAGGACCATTGGTTACCCATTGGTTGTGAAGATTGGTTGCAAAGCCTTTTCTAAAATATTAAAAGTAGACAGACCTTAACATCTTCTGCTCTGTGTCTAAAGGAGAGAAACTTTTATCCATAAATACAAAAATTTGTCCTGAATCACCAATACCCAGTAAGTCCCAAGGCAGATAGTGCTAAATGAGGCCAGAAGGCCCAGAGCTCAAGTACTTGACCATTGCGAGTTCTTGTCAGTTTTGGTCAAACTCACTGACTCTAGAAGACTCATTGAACCCAGTAATCCCAGTCACTAAGATTCTGCCACCAAATTGTGATGTGATAATCAGAAAGGGAAAGAAAAACACAAACCTAACACTCCAAAATGATCTCTAATACTCTAAAAGACATTCATTTTATTTGCAACCATGACAAAGAAGGAAACAAAAGAGGTTGGGAGCAAAAACACTATCTACTGAATCAAAAACCAGCACATAATTTGAGTGACAAACGTTGATTGAGTGTAACTTGAACAGATTTATAGCAACCCTCAGCACACCCGAAGGGCCCCACTGATAATTTGGAGCAGGGCACTGTCAAGTTTGAGCTAATTTGGAATGGTATTATTCAATTTTCGATCTTTTTCTTTTCAGCTCTTTTTTTAAAAACTTTTTTTAAAAAGTATTTTGCATGTCTTCTACATTTGTCGAATTCTTTTCATTTTAAATTCGTTAGGCAAAAAGCAAAAGAGAAAAAAATAAAGATAAGTCACTTTTCCTTCTTTTTTTTCCATTTTGCATTCTTTCTCATTTGTTTAAATTTTTTTTTCATTTTAGATTCATGTAACAAAAAATTAAAAAGGGAAAAATGAAAAGAACTCACTTTTTAGTTTTTATCTGTTTTCATAAACAAACTTTGGCTACTTTTTATCCATTTTTCAGTTGCAAACTCTAACTGTTCTTTTTGTAACCTTAATTTATCTAGAGACCGGAAATGTTAATTTATTTTTCATTTACTTGTTATTACAATGTACTTTAGAATTATGAATTGTTCTAATGTCAAGCTCAGTTGGAAACAGGGATAACTTTCAGAAACCCCCTTTTAGGAAAAAGTGTAAAGTCTTGGCGAATCATACATTATTTTAGGGGGTAATTTGTTTTAATCTAGGCGATTTTTTTTTTCAAATCCACGATTTTTTATAGTTTGTATTGGCGATTTCCCCCCCCCCCCCCGATTTAAAATTTCATAAATTGCTGGCAAATAATTTTCTAAATAATTGTATTGGCTAATCGTTCGTTAATTATGAAAAAAAAAAAAATTATTGCCGATTTTCAAAAGATGGGAAATAAGTAGCCTAACCTAGCATACCTAACATACATAAATTATTGGCAACTGGCAAGTGATGGTTTAAAGACGTGGTTGTTTGACCTTATATTATGGAAGCATAATGTATTATTTGCCACTACCATAATCTTTGCCACTACCATTGTAATTATGTTAAATGTATTATTTGAGAACTCAGACCGTCTGATGATCCAAGATCAATGGCTGAGGTTTAATTTCGGCCAACATTTCTTGAAGGAAGAAGAATTGTCGAGGTAGTCACCGGAATGTTGACACGTATCAAGGTAAGTTGTCTGCAGATTATTAAAAGCACTTAACCGGGAAAGAATTAAATGTCATGTCAGTGACAGCGACATTCTTTGGCTACCACACACCACTTCCCAAATTGTACAGCTGATTTCTGACAGTTTTTTATCGATAGAAAAGATTTACTGCCATATGTGAAAGATTAAGGACAAAATTTTCAATTCTCACACGCATGTATTTAGGGAAAAGATTTTCGTGCAAGATTTAGAGGCATATCGAGGACAATGTATTTAATACCATTAAGATAGAAATAATTGATTGGTAAGTAACGATCAAGGATTCAAGGGCTATTTATAGACGATCTAGCTTCATTATTCATCGACATTGATTGATTGTTTGTTTAGGGTCTACAATGACGCATTTTGCAAGTAATTTGTTTTTAAATTTTCTAGTTTTACTGTTTTAAGTTTTACAATCTACAAGTAATCTAAGATGGACACTCCCATTCATCTTAGATGCACTTCTGAGGAGGCCGAGAAGGCCTTTCTGGGTTCCTTTTCTAATGAATTTTTAGCATCAATTTGTAAGGATGGTGGGCCTTTCATTACAGAGGCTGTCAGAATGGTGTTGGGCCAAGAGTTTCTTGACAATGAAGATAGGTACCGGATAGCCACAGACATTACGTCCCGTTTTTTGGCTTCCCTTCTGGACCTTGGAGGACCGAAGGTTGACATGGTAATGCTGCTGAGGAGGGTATTCAAAGAGGAATACCTGGGGGACGATGTTCAAGTTGTCGCCTTCGCTGAATTAGGGGTGGGGATCTGATGCAGGAGCATCTTGGGTGTAAGAGCAATCTTGCATCACCCAAAAATATTTATGTTTTTATATTCAATAAGGGTTATTTTGTGCAGAGCTGCTATTTATGGAAAGTTACTATTTTTGGTAATTTTTGTATGTGCTCAGAATGATCTGATTTCTTTCTTGGAGGTTCATTTTGGTCATATAAGTCTGCCAGTAAAGTTTCATTGCCAGATCAAGTGTATATTGGAAGATATTGAAGATTTTCGGTATTGGCAGCAGGGTACAAAAACTTTGAACTCAGTTTTGAAGGCTTTAGAGGCCCCGAATGAGGTCAAAAATTTGGGTGACGGGCGCTTGCGCCGGTCAAGCCTGTAGAGCGCTTCGTGGCGTTTCCGAAATGGGGTTATAATAGCCGATCGGGTCAACTGGTGATGACTTATGGTCTTCGGAAGTTGGGCCACCTGAAATGGCGAAAAATAATTTTCTTCAAAATTTCTGTTTGGGTTTCAAAGGTTATCTTGAGCCGACTATGATATAATGAAATGTAAAATAAATTAATTCTAAGTTTGGTCGGCCTTATTGGCTAAAATTCTGGAACCTTCCCAGGCGGTGAAAAATTGCCTATATAAGGAAGGCTGTATTATTGTCTTAGGCAGTTCAGAATAGTTCTGGATAGTAGATCTGGGTATTGATTCGAGGCTTTGTCCTGCAGAATATTGTAAGGGAATGCCCATGTGGCTTTGCATATTGTAATTCTGAAAGTTTGTAATTCCACATTTGTGGAGATAATAAGAAGCCAATTTTCTGTTCTTGCATATTGTTGTGGTTTCTCTGTTTCTGTTATGTGTTTGTGGTATTAAGGGGAGCATCCTTCATCAGGATCCCTAGGGCAAGTCAAATACCCAAGCTTCTCCTCCCAGGCCAGAATGTGGCCATGCAACCTTTTCTTTTGTGCCTCACTGCTGGGCAATTGAAGCGCAATAGGAAATGGGCGCTAATTGCCAGGGGTTTTCTCCGTAAGTGGTTTGAGCTTGACACAGAGGAGGCTCGGGCGGGGCAATTTGTGTGGCTCGACGAATTCATGCAGTTAATCCTCTCTGCAAAATTCTACACAGAAGGGCGCAATTGATTTTTCTTTATAAAAACTTTTTTTTTGATAAATATTAAAAGCTTACCTTGTACTGGTACTAGTACTGTAGTCGTTTACGATTTTTTTTTTTGTTTACAGACATAGTATCAAGTCGAGAATGTAAATATAATATGTTTATAGACATAGTATCAAGTCGAGTATGTTTCTTTTTGTTTATAGACATAGTATCAAGTCGAGTATGTTTCTTTTTGTTTATAGACATAGTATGAAGTCGAGAATGTAAATATAATTTTATGAAAAATACAATGGAAATTTTGCAAGCTTTACCTCATTTCAATTTGTGCTTTGTGTAACCGTGATTGCAATATTTTAATATTTTATACTTCTCTGTAACCGTGATTGCAATATTTTAATTACTTGCTTCAATGCTTTATCAGTTATCTGTAGACTAGCTTATCTATATTTATTTTAATATATATAAAATACGCCGACAAATATCCTCCTTCAGATATCTATTACAATTAAACTTCACTAATTGAAACTATAGTTTAATAATTTTTTTAAAATGGTGTCTCCCACATTTAATTTATTACATAGTCTGAAGTACAATTATATCTCTACGAATGAGATTGATGTTTAAATACTTAAATAATTACTCTCCATTAAAAAATATTCACAAATTATAATATAGAATTTGAACATTACTTTTCACATGTAATTTTTTTAACTCTTATTATGGTAAACTAACATAGTATAATTTAAACATATATAAATGAAATGAACTTATATCTTATATTTATAATTTGTAACATCATAAAATATGAAATATATTTCAACTTACATAATGATTATAATTCTTTCATTTTATTAAAAGATTAAAGTTGTCAAATTGAGTCTCTATGTTTTTAACAATGTAAAAAATAAATCTAAAAAATATGTATAATAATAAGTGTATTTTAATAAATAATCCCATAGAAAATATAAGTTTACTATAAAAAATAATATAAAGGTTATGTGCATAGTTATAAGATAATATAAGATAAATATAATAATAATATAGTTAAAAGATGATATAAAAATAAAAATAACTAAAATATAATACTATCATAATGATAATATTATAATAACAATATCTATATATATGTATTTCTAAATATATTATAAAAAATTAATATTAATTAGATGATACAAAAATAAAATCAATTAAAATATAGTACTATTAAAATGATAATATAATAACAATTCTAAAATATGTGTTTTAAATAAAAGAATGTTTCCAAATAAAATTAAATAGTAATATTATCTTAAATTAAAAAAAATTAATCACTACAAAAAATAGTACACCAATACCATTCACTGTTGCCGTTGGATTATTATACATCAACGACCAAAGTTGAGTTTCAGGCCGAAAGGGAAAAGAAACCCCATCTTTTCAAACGCGTCTCAGAATCATGACACGTGTCACTTAACACCTCGCATGGTCATCGGTCTACCAACAAATGAAATTGAACAGTGTCGTTTCAATTTGGTGATGACGTGAGACTGACACGTCTGACTCGTGATGTGAGTCATCCTGACTAGATTAGTTAATGGGACCCACGGTCCACGCGACCACCATACCGTTCACCATTGCCGTTGGATGTTTATAGATCAACGACCGAAGTTGAGTTTCGGGCCGAAAGGAAAAAGAAACCCTATCTTTTCAAACGCGTCCCAGAATCATTACATGTGTCACTAAACTCCTCGGTCGACCAACAAATAACAATGTCGTTTCAATTTGGTGATGACATGACACTGACACGTCTGACTCGTGATGTGAGTCATCCTAACTAGCCTAGTTAATGTGACCCATGACCCACGGGGCCACCAATACCACACCATTCACCGTTGTCATTGGATGTTTATAGATCAACGACTGAAGTTGAGTTTCGGGCCGAAAGGAAAAAGACACCCTATCTTTTGAAACGTGTCCTGGAATCATGACACATGTCACTGCTCAGTTAACACATTGACATAATCACATTCCACTTACAGTTAAAGTGACATTATGAATGAGAATGACATTAATACATTATGAGTCATGACAGGTTAGTTAACAGTGACATTAGCAAACCCATTCCGGATTCATGACGCGTGTCTAGTAACTAGTGGTCCATGATTCCACTCGCATTTAAACTGAAAGTGACACATGACAAGGTGTGACGACTATAGAGTACAGATTGTACAATTTTGGCGCTTTAAGTTTCTTTAATTTTGCAGTTATACGTGGTCTGCAAATTTAGAAATTAGAAAGGGGTTACAATTTACAAACTTACAGTGCAACAAAGTTACGGATTCTTAATTTCTAGGTTGAGGATTGAGGTCCGAGGAAAGCAACAAACTACAAAGTCTCTCAGCTCTCTGCAAAAATTGAAACTAAGGGCAACATGAACGTCAACGGGTAAGTGTAACTACTAAAATCCTAAAAATCTACGTCCCGCATTTTAAATTTTTCAAGTCTCTTGATTTACAACTTTACTGTTTATATTATATAAAAAAAATTAGTCCATTAGGTTTTAATTTTGAATCACCCCTGTAGGCTTGTAGCTACAAATACCAAGAATAACACGATGGGCAAAATAATAGAATTCCACAATATGCTTAAAACACTAGGTTTCAGTGATTTATTCCATGATATACACGATCCTGTTATTCATGGAAATAAGGGTATAATGGAGATTAGATTTGCACTTGAAAACAAGTGGAACCATCCAAATAAGGCTTCAAAATTTTATTCATTTAACCCTAGGGTAAATGCAACTGCAAATAAAATTGCACCGTGGGAAACTGGGTCGGCACACATGGCGTTACCTCAAGTATTCCCTTGCCCAGAAATTGTTATGCTCTGCGCCGAAAATTATGATGAAAATAGAAAAACAATTGTGAATAAAAATACTCAGGAGGAAATTTTGTCCATAACTGAGAGTGAATTTGCTAGTCTGTTGAACCTAGGGTTTCAACAACAACACTCAAACGTACACATTGACCTGGGAAAACTGGCAGAGGATTATGAAAAATTAGATGCAAAACATAGAGATTCTTATATCAGAGGAATAACAAGCGGTTGTAGTCTGAGTCCAGATCATAGGCCTCCTTATGATTATGAAATTTTTGTGCCATGGGCACAAGACAGTCTTTCCTTGCTAGCATTTTGTTTGGGATTGGATAGTAACAAACAAGTGGGTGCCAGCATTCTTGAAATGCTTTATCATATTCATTTTGAAAAAGAACCAGTAAAATATTGTTTTATTGAGCACATTGTTCGTTGCATGCAAAGATCAATTACTAATGATTCAAAGAGGTTCAAAGAAGACATTTAGATTCACAACCTACTTGTGCTATCTTCTCCTAGCAAAGCATCGTGCATTATTTCAGGCAGACAAGCTTTGCAGTCAAACTAAAGGCCAAAATCCAATATATGAGTGGACACCTCAGATAAGGATAATTGATAACAGAAGGAACTACAACAATTTTGTAGACTTCTTTTTGGCACCAATGTACCATAAAATTACAGGCACTCCAATGCCTAGATTGCGTATTACTTGTAGAAATTGCATTCAACTCGGAAGTCAACTACAATTGGCTGACTGGTACTTAATGGAAGAGTACACTGTTTTAAGGTTTTACGGTTCATGGGTAGAACCCTACAAACTTCCAATACATGTAACAGAGAGGGTATTTGCATTGGAATATGTACGACAAATGGAGAGCACAGATGTACTCTTTAATGGTCAGCAAAAGAAAATGATATTTCCCTCCTTGCCATTCTACTTTGGAGGGTTCACATTTGAGAGAAGAGGATTCAAAGTGGCAGAAGCCTTTTTTTCAATTTTTCAATTTGATGTTGAAAGTCACTGGCAGTATGATCCACTGAACATAATTGGAGCAAGGCTTAAAGACAATGGGAACTCTGCAAGCAAATATCAACATGGAAGTATGCCTTTGATTGAAAATTTTAAAAACATGGACTCTAGGAGGAGGTCAAAAAACAGATGGAGAAATATGTTGCTGAAAATAATATGTCAATACAGGAATTGTCATCACAAATAATGGCATTGCACAAACAGAAAGGAAAAGTGCAGGCCATGACATCGTCCAATTTCTACAAGAAAGCTGATAAACCATCTACAAAACATATTCCAAAAGAGCTAATGAATGAATGTATAGATGCTAGATGGAGTCGAACCAAAATTTTTGAATTTTGGGAAATGAGCAAGAATCTCGGTGAGCCAAAGACCTCTGTAGATCTTAATGAGGTGGAAGAGGATACAATGTTTAACGAATTGTGGAATAAGGAGCATCCAGCTGAAGCATATCACAATGATACTGATGAAGATTATGATGACCAGGATTCTTTGAATCCCTCATCTAGTACAGCAATTAAGAGAGGAGTTGATGCATCCACCAAACTTCTATATAGCAAAGGGGCAGAAATTGTAGAAAAAATGGGCTACCAAGGTTCTAGTGGTCTGGGTCCCAGTGGAGAAGGGGTTTGGTATGCACCTGAACCACCAGCTGTAGCACCAAAACATGGTCAGAAACTAGGCCTTAGGCATGGAGATCAATCATCAACTCAATCAATTCCATTCACATTGGTTTCAACTCAGTTAATTCCATCTGTTTCTGCTTCAAATACAATTCCACTTCCAGCTGTTCCAAGCACTCAGATTCAATCTAAATCAATTGTCACTCCCACAGCTGGCAATATCATTTGTACAACTAAAAGTAGTGGTCCGAAAAGGATATTATATCAATATGTAGATGCAAGAAAGGTTGGTCCCGAAGGTCAAGAAAGTGTAAAGAAGCAAAAGGTTATGACAAGTATTAGTAGTACTACTAGTACAACAGTGCCAATGGTGACTGTGAGTCCAACAATTGCCCATCCTTCAGGACAAAACCCTCAGAATAGTCCACAAACCCCACTTGTAATGGGTCTAGGTGTTGGTAATCCTCATGGTATTGGTGGAAGCTCGTACATCAGTGCAAGTGCTATTTCACCATTCAAACATTCAATTGTCTCACAAAATCTTGATTTTCGTTACAATGAATTTGTAACTAACTATGAAAAATCAAAAAACAAGAATAGACAAAATAGTAAGACAATGAAGATGGAAGCAATTGTTGCAGCTCGTGATGCAGAACCTGCATCCAACAAGTTATTAACCACATATGACCCGAATAAAGATATGATGGAATTCATGGTTGTTATACCCCTAGCTAAAGATAACAATCCACCAGAGAGTCAGTTAGATCCATCTGAATTTCAAGTTAGCACCCTCCAAATGGATTTATCCAAAATTAAAAATGTGGACAAGATAAATGTGTCCAAAATGACCAACCAAGTGGTCTACAGTTCAGTGATGAAGTTGGAGAGAGAGAAAGGAAAGCTTTAGGGCACAATAGATAAGTTAAAGGCAGACCTGGCAAATGTAAAGGCAAGTGAGAAAGCAACAGTAAACAGGTGCAAAGAATTAGAGAAAAGGATAAAAAATTCATCCTCTAGCTCTAAAGAAGCAATTGAACAGCAAGAACATATGGACGCAGAACTGAAAACTCTGAGGGAAAAATTGGAAAAAAGGGATTAAAAACTTCAGGATGAAAAAGCCTCTTCAGTAAATTTATACAAAAACTTGGAGAATGCTGCACAGGTAAACAATGAGTTAAAGAAAGAATTGGAAAAAAAGGATAAAAAACTTCAGGATGAAAAAGCCTCTTCAGTAAATTTATACAAAAACTTGGAGAATGCTGCACAGGTAAACAATGAGTTAAAGAAAGAATTGGAAAATGAGAGGGTAAAAACAAAAGAGTGGGAAGAGAAAGCAAAGCAAATAAGAAAACATAGTGAACACCAGTACTCAGAAATGAAAGAAGACCTAAAGAAGGCAAATAATACTATTAAAAATTATGAAAACTTCTTGAATGACCATGTAAATAATACAGTACAGCAAATAAAAAATTACTTCTGGGGGCAAATAAAGACTTCTGTTGATAGGTTGTGTGATTGGTTTGAACTCTATGAAGCTCTTATAGATGTTTTTGAGAAGCTGAAAGAGCAACTTGAGGAGAACAAAAGTTTTGGTCAGAGACAGAAAACTGCAAAGCAGATTATGCAAGAAATCAACAGCACTGCTGACAGGCAATTGGCAAGCAAGGGAATTCAGGACCGCGTTGGTTCAATAATAAAGGCGACCTCTGTATTTCATAAATGTCAGAAACTAACAGAAGCAGAAGAAGTTCTTGCTTTATTTGGCCAAAGCTCGCCAAGATGAACAATAAAACAGCCAAATTGATATCTCTTGGTTTACCGAGTCCTGGACCTGATTTGCCAACAACGGGTTTCGTTGGAAGAGAAGCTTACAAACAAAAGTTGGAGGACACAATAACCTCTGATTTAGGCAACCTTCCTCAGGACAGAACTCATGAAGGCATTGCAAAGTGCATCAAAACATTCACAAATTTGCATGCACTAATGGAAGGAACATTGCTTTAAACTCGCTCTTCCAAGTATGGAATTCTGACGAGAATGCAGGTCATTTACCATACCATCAAAAATTTTGACCTTCCAACCGAAGAAGAATGGAGCATACTACAAAAACTTACAGAATCATCTTGAATCATAGTATGTGAAAGTACTTTCAGTTTCAATCATCTCTATATCTTTCATATTATCCTACATACTACAGTCTAGACTCTAGAATTGAGTTTAAAGTAACAAGTTTGAACTTTGCTTTTTGAAAAGGATCAATGTTGCAGTCTTGCAGATGCTATTGCCTATGCTAATTTACTAAACCGGCCTGTCAAATGCAGAAATGTACAACTAAAGTTGTAGAGATGTTGTAGACTTGTAGTCTTGTAGTTGTCTTACTGATTTAGATTTTGAGACTTCACATTAGGCAAATCGACCTGAAGCTATTGTTGCTCCCTTGTTTCTATAAAAGGGAATTCAAGGTCATTGGCTTACTAAATTGCCAATGGGAATTGAGTCATTGACTTTTGTAAACAGAATCAGAAAGTTGTGTTCTTACTAGTATTAATCAATGGATGGATACATTGTATCATATTTGTAATTAAATTAATGAGAATCAGTATTTCTAACTCTAAGAATTGTAACATACGAATTGCTGTGTTGTCAAACAAAATAATGAAAAAACTACAAGAACTGTACCATATTAGCTGAATATTGCGAATGAAAACCATCAATAATTATTAATTGTGGAATTGAATCTTGAATCTTGATGACATTATCAACCACATTCATGTTTTTGACATTGGGATATGCATGATTGATGATGAAATACAGAAATTGACAGTAGACTTCAGGGAAAAAGTTAATAAATACCTAAGACATGCTAATTCTTCAGTGCTACTTCTACAACAGTTCAATTTCAAGCTGCCACACCATATCATCACTGAGATCGTCGGATTCATCGGCATCAACTTCATAGCTTCCTTGGTTCTTTGATATGTTTTCTTCACTCTGCATACCTCCGCTTAACTGATGTTCACCGCTAGCAGTACCAGTGCCAGTACATGGGTCCTGGTCAATGACATAATTGTCTCTGGCATTCCCACTCCCACTCCCACTTTGGTTTGACATGTTGCCCACCCCTCTTCTCTGACATTTCTTCCTCCACAATTTCAGTGCCCTTTCGTAAGGAAAAGTATTGACTTCATACCTGGATGTATAGAGCCTCAAGCAATTTTCCAAATTCTTGTCAAGTTTGTTTCTTAGCTTTGACTTTAGGAATCCCAAAGCACTGAAAACTCTCTCATCCTCCACCGACCCCAATATCATGGTTAGACATAATTCAGCAAGCTTGAAATATTCTGATATTGAATCAATCAACAATTCACTCTCAGCTAGGTTTTTCCAAAGCCTTGTTACCGATCCGTCTTCCATAGGGTTCTCCATAAGATTAAATTGTTCCCCCACTGTCCGTGAAAAACGAGCTAATTGCTCTCTCAAACGATTTGCATCTAAAATTCCATTTAGAGTTACTCCATCTAACTCTTTGGTTTTGCAAAAATGATCTATCAAAGTTAGTAGCCTACTTTTAAAATCTTTCGGATTGTTCATACGCCAATAATAAGGAAACACAATAGCCATGGATTCAAGTAGTTTGACTGGAGGGAATCTTGCTCTAATCTGTGAGGAAAGATCAAAGGCAATGTGCTTCACTGAAGCTGTTACAAACTCAATGATCTTGGTAAAGTCTTCCCTTTTAACACTTGATACTCGCCTCCTGGGGTTCTTTCCTGGTTCCTCAGACTCGATTCTGGCATTGTAGTGCATTGGTATCTCAACTCCGCGAACTCCTGCACATAACCCCCCATTTGAACCAATTTTTAAAAAGTTATCAGGATTGTCCAAATCTGTGATTTTCAGCCAACTGCAAATTTTACTTCATCAACAAATAAATGATAGAGATTATTGAGCCTCGCGAATGTCAACTTACGTAGCGTAGCATATTCTGCGATATACATAGCTCTTTGCTGGGCCTTTTTCATTAAATTTCTCATTTCCTCAAGCATGGGGAGAAGACCTACTAATGTTAACAGTGTCTCTACATTACTTAACATTGATAGCAGCACAGGAAATTTCGGTTGCCCTGCTTCGTCACGACTTGAGTTCATTAGACCAAGCAATGATTGATATTCTAAAAAAACTCGATGTGCTGGTCCATCCAAAAAGATCCATCTGGTATCATTATCCTTAAGAAGCTTGTTCCCGTCGGTTAGTCCTTCAGCAAAGTGTTGAAATTCCCTGAATCGTTTCGGACTTCGACAGAAGTATTGGTAGATCTCTTTGATTAAAACTTCAATTTTTTGTACTGGAGCATGCTTGCTGACAACTCCAAAAGCTAGATTCATTCTATGGGCCATGCAGTGAATGGTAGTAATGTAGGGTGCACAAGAAGATTGTATCTTTGTGCAAAGACCACCCCTATGGCCTTGCATTACTGAAGCTCCATCAGCTCCAACACACACCAGCTTTTTGGCAATGGTCATGTCATCTATACCTCCATATTCAATTAGAGAACTCTTTACTAGTTGAAATAAATTTTCCGCTATCGCATTATCCCTCATTTTAGCAATAGTTAGTAGATGAGGTTGGCGAACAAAATTTTGTACAGTATAAACATGCATGCATACCCAGGAAGTACTGTCTACTGCTGTGACCTCATCTAAAGACAATGCAATAAAATTTGACTCTTTAATTTTTGCCTTCAAATCCTCTTTTTCAACCTCGGCAAGACAACTTGCCCATTCCCATCCACTGTTTACTGACCAGTGACTGTTAGGATAGTTACGAACTTTCAGAAAGTGTAATAAGCACTCAATGATGGGTAGTCTGTCATTGGACGCCCTCTGCTCAAAATATTAAACACAACACTTAACTAAATAGCTTTTCCCATTAGTTCTACTTCCAATGCTTTTCCAAAACAAGCTTCAATAGAGCCTTTAACTTCACCAGGCTTCGTCTTTATATTATGCTGAAATTCATATAATTCTGCATTCCTAACATGCTGAGATTCCTCCTTTGTTTTCCATCTTATCACTGATTTTTGAACTCCATCTATGGTTTTCTTTTCGTAAACTTTACCAATATGCTTTTCTATGGTATCAATTTTTAGCTGCAACCTCTTTTCCTTCTTCTTTATCACACTGCAAATCTTACATCTGCATTCTACCGGAGGTTCCCCTTCAATTGGATTAGGCACTGGTTCAATGAATGGATATGTTGACACCCAATCTTTTTGAAAATTCCTCGACATATCCCACAGTCTATCATTCTTTGATTTGGATTTTCTTTTCTTCCCTGCAATTGCACCATCATCTTTTCTGACATTCTCAGTCTCATCCAAGTCGATTATATCATTATGGCTACTCTGGGTATTTAACTGAAAATCTTCTTCAAGTTCATCGTGATCTGAGATATCAGGTTCGCTGACTTCTTCGATATGTCATGAAGGTTCAGCCTCAAGTTCAAAATCTTCTTGTAATGAAGTAACACTAGCTTCCCTATTTTGGCCAAAAACATTTCCACGACCATAACCGAAGTACGATGATAAGGTTCTGCGTTTTGTTGGCCTCTCTTGGCTTTCCCCATCTACTGGAGCCTTACCCTTATTCTTGTTCGACATCTCGATTGGCTACCAGCCTAGTGATAAAAATATGTAAAAAAAATGTTTACTTGTTGAAGAAGTGACAAATGACAACATAACTATAATATACAATGTTTACATAGTCGCAGAAATTCAGAATAATAATCACTTACCTTTGACTCGCCAAAGCAGTCGAGACTCAACAGTGAGATAGTCTGAAATTCGCTATCGATCAAATTGAACCGATCCAAGATTCCAAATTGTGTACAATAACACTGATGTATGAATGTATTTATACTAATCTCTTTTGGCAAATTGGGCGGAAGGTATTAGGTCAGTGTACAAATATTTGGCGAAGCCCATGTAATGATAACACGTCTTGTGTTATTTCCTAGGCGATTATGGGTCGCCAGTACCTTGGTATGATTAATAAAGGTGGCGATTATGGGTCGCGAGTACCTTGGACGTGTTATTTCCTAGGCGATTATGGGTCGCCAGTACCTTGGTATGATTAATAAAGGTGGTGAAAACCCATCGGTTTGAGACACGTGTCAGTAAAATAACTGGTGAAGTTGGGGCCGCCAAAAAAATATTTATATATAACTATCGGCGAATATAGGCCGTCCATTTGGGGCCACGTTGAAATTATAGGCGAATTTTAAAAATATATCGTGCCCAAAACGTATATGCCATTGGCGAAAATGTGCAAGAAATGGACAAAATTTAATATAGCGTTTGGCGATGGACCCGAGCAATGGACCCAATTTTCATAAATGCGGAGCGATGGGGTCAGTCCCATATGGGCAATTTATTCGCCAAATCGCGGGATGCCGACGGGCGACATTCACCAAATGGCGAATAATCGCCACTAAAGTTTTCTCTAGTTGGAAAGGACCCTTGTTGGAAATCTGCCATTCTAGGGGCAAAAAGGGGGGAGTTATTTTGCCAATTTAGCATTGTAAAAAATCTCTAATATTTTCAAAAATCATCAAACAAATGCCATGCTAAAATGTAACTTTATGCACAAAGTGCCTATTGAAATTGTGTATGAGGTACAAAGTCAATTAGAGACCTCTGACCAACAAAACGAACTAAAAAAGGTCAAAGAAAAGATATAACAACCATTAATGAAAAATTCTTGTTCTTTGATTCTTCCATTCCCTTGATTTACGAGTGTTGGTGGCAGTGGCAATGGTAATGTTGGATCTAGATTATGTGGATCCAAATTGAATTCATATGATATATAATGTTAAATTATAGCTTTGATCTGATTGACTTATATATATATATCAGATTCGATATGCTTGAATGAATCGACTTTAGTTGATTGCATATAATATATATTTAACATGCATTGGATTAGATTCCTTATATTCGACAAGACTGTTATTGCATATGAAATCGACTGCAGTCGATACTATTGTATTGGTTATCCTTGGGTTACGATAACTATCATACGATAGTTATACGTAACACTAAACAGAAAGTATTACTTATAAACAGCGCCAAGTATTATGTATAAACAGCGCAGCGCCAAAGTGAAACGACATGTCTATGTAAAGACATGACCGTGCGTGGCTTAAGCCACGTACGGTCATGTCTCTACATAGACATGACTATTATATTTTATAAATATATGCCTTCGTATGTGGCTGTGGAAACATATCTATCAGAGTTCATATTACTACCACAGCAACATATGAAGTACATATATTTGCATTTATAATTCAGTAAATATACAAAAGATACTAGTTGTGAATAACACAAATAAACAATATTGAATTCTCTCTATTAAAGATCTCTATTCCTAACATGGTATCAGAACCTCTCTAGAGAAGAATCAATATAGATAAATTTTGAATTATATCAGATCCATTATAAGACTATAAGAGGAAAATAATAATGGCCAACAGCATTAAAGTAGAGGACAGACTTGAAGGCGCTACCAACTTCCTCTCATGGAAAATACGAATCCTAACATTGCTTCAAGAACTCGAGTTAGCTTCCTATGTTGAGGAGGATAAAAAGATGTCTGAAGATGAACCAGATAAATCAACTTGGAAAAGGCGTAACAACAAAGCAAAGAAGATAATAATCGATGCCGTTAAAGACCATATTCTTCCCTCTATAGCAAGGCTAAAAACCGCTTATGAAGTATTCAAAACTATTAAAGAGACATTTGAGATTAATAATACAAGTAGATTACTTAGTCTCAAACAACAACTCTTGAAAGGCAACAAAAGGCAACAAAAGGGAAGTTCAGACATAAAAAGGGAAACCATAGCAAAAATCACAAAACAAAGACTTCTCCAAAGTACAGTGCTATAAATGTGATAAACTTGGACATACGCACAGGTTCTGTCCAGAGAGAAAATTCAAGCAGCATTAGCCGAAGTCAAAGGGGCAAAAATATCCCTATTCTTCTTGGCCTTATCAAGTGAAGTAAATTCAAGCAAAAACACTTGGATAATCGATAGCAGAGCATCACAGCACATAACTAGATTCAGAGATCAATTTGAAACCCTAGAAGAAGATTACTCTGAAGAGGTTACAATTGGAGATAACTCCACCTATCCAGTGAAAGGAATTGGGACTTGCTCAATCAAATTGAAAATAGGGGTAACTCTACTATTGAAAGATGTTCTCTTTGTACCAAGCATAAAAAGGAACTTGGTCTCTATTTCAGGCTTATTCGATCAAGGCTATCGAGTCACATTTCAAAAAGACAAAGTGTTAATATGGACCAAGAACACTAATATTAAAAATGCTATTTCTATAGGGTATAGGGATGGAAGCCTATACAAATTAGGTAATAATCACAAATTAGCTCTATGTCATGAAGTATCAAACTCTAATGAACTCTAGCACAAAAGATTAGGACATCTTGGATTTAGCACCCTTCCTTCCATAAAGAAAATCACTACAGGTATACCTAATCTAAAATCAAATCATATTAGTACTTGTAAAGGGTGTGCCCTAGGGAAAAATATCAAAGATCTTTTCTTTTTAGTGAACATAAAACCAAAGTTGTATTAGAACTCATTCACACAGATTTGTGTGGACCTATGTCAACTCTCTCACTAGGAGGTTTTTCATACTATGTGATTTTCATTGACAATTACTCTAGGAAAACTTGGATCTACTTTCTTGAACTCAAAGAGTCAAATGAAGTATTGCTAAAATTCAAAGAATTTAAAGCATTAGTGGAAAACCAAACTAGGAAGAAAATAAAAACTCTAAGATCTGACAATGGAGGTGAATATATCTCTGAAATCTTTAAAGAATTTTGCACTTCTGTTGGGATTAAGAGGGAGTATACAGTACTGTATAATCCTCAACAAAATGGAGTAGCAGAAAGGAAAAATAGAACCATTATTGAAGCTACCAAGGCTATGATGCATGATCAAAATCTTCATACCTCATTTTGGGCCGAAGCATCTAATACTAGTGTATACATTCAAAACAAGTGTCCTCACTCGATCCTAGAAAACATTACACTTGAAGAAGCTTTTATAGGAAAGAAACCAGATCTAAGTCATCTAAGAATCTTCGGATGTCCCGTATATGTTCACATTCCTAAAGAGAAAAGAACCAAACTAGAACCCTCTGGAAAGAAAGGAATATTTGTTGGTTACAGTGAAACTACTAAAGGATACAAGGTCTACATACCAGGACAAAAATCTATTGGCATTAGTAGAGATATCAAATTTGAAGAAGACATTGCTCTAAAAGTCTCTACACTCACAGAAGAGGGATCAAATGAAAATCAGAGGGAGAATATTATAGAAAATGATGAAATTGAGAATTAGAGGGAGAATGCCTTTCAAGATGATGAGAACCAAAGAGAGAATATAATAGAAAACGATGAACTCCCTTATCTAACCTTGAAGATGTTAAAATTCCTAACAATAAGAAAAGGCCACTATGGGCAAGAAAAATGATTGAAGAAAATAATGTTGAACCAAATGAAATATTTAAAGGAAGTAAAAGAACAAGAAACCAGAAATGCTATCTTGCACTTACGGCAAAACTTACAAAATCCGAACCATCTAATGTTAAAGAAGCTTTAACATGTCAAACTTGGAAAGATGCGATGATCGAGGAATATCAATCTATTGTAAAAAATGATGTTTGGGAAGTAGTACCAAGACCTAAAAGAAAAACAGTCGTCTCTTCAAGATGGTTATTCAAAATCAAATATGCTTCAGATGGTAGTAATGAAAAACATAAGGCCAGATTTGTCGCCAAAGGTTTTTCTCAAAAAGATAGAATTGACTACAAAGAAACCTTTGCTCCAGTCACCCGATATACTTCTGTAAGGACTATTATTGCCATTGTTGCAACCAAAAGGTGGAAGATACATCAAATGGATGTAAAGACAGCATTTCTTAATGGTGTTATTGAAGAAGTATACATAGAACAACCTAAAGGCTTCACCACCTCTTGACAGTAATAGTTATGTCTGCAAATTGAAGAAAGCCCTCTATGGCCTTAAGCAACCTCCTAGGGCCTGGTATGAACACATAGACAGTTATCTCTCCAAGCTAGGGTACTCCAAAAATGAAGCTGATCCTAATATATACTTCAAATCATTCAAAGGTGAAATGGTAATTCTAGTTCTTTATGTGGATGATTTATTAATAACAAGAGAATATCATCTTATTGCTAAATGCAAACAAGATCTCACAAACAAATTTGACATGAAGGATCTAGGGTTGTTACACTACTTCTTAGGCTTAGAAGTATTACAAAAAGAAAACTATATTTTCCTAAATCAAGGAAAATACACCATGAACATTTTAACCAGATTTGGTATGATGGATTGTAAACCATTAACCACTCCAATGGAAACTAATCTTCATAAACTCAAAGATGAAGCCACAGATTCAAAACCTACAGATCCTTCATATTATAAACAGCTAATTAGATCTCTTTTGTACTTGGTAAACACTCGTCCTAATATCTGCTATGCTACAAAAGTTTTAAGTCATTTCATGTGTGAACCAAAGAAGATTCACCTAACAATTGCTAAACATATTCTAAGATATCTGCGTGGTACAATTGGAATGGGCCTAAAATACGAGAATGTTGAGATACAACTTCAAGGATTCTCTAACTCTGACTGGGCTGGAAATTCAATCGATCCTAAAAGCACTACAGGATGTTGCTTTAGTCTTGGATCTTCTATGGTTTCTTGGTTCAGTCGAAAACAATCAGTGGTCGTTCAAAGTTCTACTGAAACTGAATATATGGCTGCTTCGATGGGAGCTCGAGAAGCAGTATGGTTGAGGAAGTTACTATTTGGATTGTTTAGCAAGCCTCTAAAGCCTACTGTAATTCATTGTGACAATCAAAGTTGCATTAAACTTTTAGTGAATCCAGTTTTTCACAATCGTTCCAAGCACATAGAAATTCTTTACCACTACATAATGTTAATATTATAGCCTGTCGACTTTGATCAAACTGGACTGAAGAATTAATAATGGTTTATTATTAATTAATTCCCTAGACTCGGTCAGGTCGGCCCTCCTTAAGGATGTTAAATGCTCATATATATTGGAATAGATTTGAGAGCTACTCTTCAAATCTAATGCATGCGAAATTATCTCTGCACCTTGGAGTGAACTTAATTAGTTTCGAATTCAGTTTTGGGAACAGTCATTCCTGCGATCTGCATATATATTCATGGCAGAGATAGCACATCTTAGAGCTGGTGCAAATTCATTAGTGCTGGAGCGAATTCATTAGTGTTGGATGAATTCATTAGGTTACAACGATAGCATGATTTATATGGCAAAATCGTAGGTGCTGTAAAGGTACTAACCACTTGATTCGATTCAAGGGTTTCGGTCAGATCTTGTAGTATAAATCCGACCTGCACTTCATGCTTTTCGATTAAACTTCATCATTGGAATTATGGATCGGAAGTTATTGGCAGCATCATGATTAGGGCAGATCAGAGGCATCATCAAGGGCTGAAGATTGATTCAAATTGGAATACTTGTTGGAGTGAAGATGGAATCAGATTTGATACAAAAGAGGTACCTTGACTGGAGTATTTGTGCTTGACTTCCGGGTATCTTCTATTCCTCCTTGTTTATCATTCTATGCTTAGTTTTAGATCTCTTTAGATTGATACATTCCTAGCATAAATCTGAAACATTCTAACACATAAGAGACATGGTAGACAGAAATATTATCAAATTGGTCTACATTAGTACTGAAGAACAAAATGCTGACATCTTTACCAAGCCTCTTGCAAAGTTGAAAATCGAGTACTTCAAAAAGAAACTTGGTATGATTAAGTTGTGAGTAAATTTCTGAAATTAAATCTCTCTATTATGTAAATTGATGTATTCATGAATAAAATAAATAAAATATTGCAATATTGTGTGTTTTTGAAAGGTGACGATCTTTCTTGTGTGTGATGTCACTATTGTGAGGTGACGAACTACAATAGTGTGACCTATTTAAGTTATCATTTAAATCCAGTTCCAAATTTAGTTGGGGATTATGATAACGTGTGCTTCAAGTTTTTGATCCAGATTGCGCCGGATATCTTGACACCATTACTTATCACTAAATCCAGTTCTCAATTGAATCGGGGATTGTGATAATTTCTTATATCAGGTTGATTACATTAAGCTTGTGTTCTGAACCTTGCCAATTACCCTGATATAAAGTGATTAAGTGTTATATATCCAGTTCCGAATTGAGTTGGGGATTTCAATAACACTCACATCTTGTGATATTGATTCTGACCAATCCTCTCTTGCTAAGAGGGAGTGTTAAATTAATTATAGCTTCGATCTGATTGAATTATCAATATATATATATATATATATATATATATATATATATATATTAGTTGATTGCATATAATATATATTTAACATGCATTGGATTGGATTCCTTATATTCGACAAGACTGTTATTGCATATGAAATCGACTGCAGTCGATACTATTGTATTGGTTATCCTTGGGTTACGATAACTATCGTATGATAGTTATCGTAACACATATATTAATGTGTTACGATAACTATCATACAATAGTTATACGTAACACTAAACAGCAAGTATTATTTATAAACAGCGCCAAGTATTATGTATAAACAGTGCCAAAGTGAAACGGCATGTCTATGTACAGACATGAATGTGCGTGGCTTAAGCCACGTACGGTCATGTCTCTACATAGACATGACTATTATATTTTATATATATATGCCTTGTATGTGGCTGTGGAAACATATCTATAACAGTGTTCATATTACAACCACAGCAACATACGAAGTACATATATTTGAATTTATAATTCAGTAAATATACAAAAGATAATAGTTGTGAATAACACAAATAAACAATATTGAATTCTCTCTATTCCTAACATATAACACACTACTCCAAGTTTTCAACCATCATTAGAGAGCATGGACTAGGATAAAGATAAATATGACATATTAAGGAATGCAATCAAAGACTTTAGATTCTCTATTATTCCATTCCATTTCATGCAACCATGTAATTCATTATTGCTTTTATTTAAAGAAAAAAAGAAAAGTTGCATGGATACGGATACTAATACAAATACAGGGACAGTATTGGATACAAATATGGCCGTTTTTAAGACCCCCAATATGGATATGGTTGGGTACGACATTCATAAAAAAAAATACACATATTTAACACAATAGTGTAAGTTATTACTGGATGCTTTCATTACTTCAAAAGCAATATAGACATATAACTGCTACATACATAATTTGATTTAAATATTTACAATATTGAAAAAATGGTAGAGTTGCTTTGGAAGATTAACCCAAAAAAATGGCTAGCTCAAATAGAAAAACATTTCATTTGTCTTCCTCGTTTGGTGTACGCTTTTGTTTATACCAACTAAAAAAAGTTGCATGATTAAAGTTTGTTTTAAATTAAGGAAGATTTATGTCAAATTTTTAAAAAATCAAATCACATAGTATTTGGCCCAGTCAAAAAATTAAGGATTTGTGGGCACACGTGGGTAGGGAATCCGATATGTATCCATGCCATATCGTATATGTATCCAATACGGATACTGATATGGATATCAGGATATGTACGCCCAAGGAGGGGCGGAGGAGTTTCCGGCTACTCTGAAAAAAATTCTCTGATTTCTTTGTCTCTTCATTTTTTAATTTTAAGGTTTGTGTACTTTATTTTCCAAATTAGCATAAAATCAGTCCAACGGCCTCTATCTCTGCTGATAGGTTTGCTGCAAATACTTATTTTGGTTTTTGTTTCAGGTCTCATTATTGACAAACTCTAGTAAATGTCCTTACTATTTGTGGGGCAAGATCCAAAGCTCTTAATGATTAGGAGATAAAAGGCTTTAATTTTGACTCAAAATGGAGCCAATGTGAAGGCCAAAACGATCTGTAGTAAGATATATGGAAGTCTGCCAAATCATGTTTGGTGATTGGATTAAAAGGAGTAACAAGGCATTGTTGACTTCCTTTTTTTCACTTAGGCAGTATCGTTTTCCTAGATTCATTGATTAATGATTAAAATTTCAAACTTGTACTTAGTGATTAAACAACCGCTTTCTCAAATTTCTTTATTTCCATCAGATGGAATAGTTTTCCTAAAATCCATAGATGCTTTGCAAAAGACAAAAACTGCTGATTTCTTTTGTAAGGTTTTAGAACAAGACTTGGTCAAGGTAGTGAGGCAAATGTTATGCAAATAGCTATAGATAGTACAACAAGTAATGTTGTTGTAATAGAATTCTCATTGACAGGCACCTATCTTGATTCTAGGCTCTTTGTTTTGCACATTGCCTTCACCTTGTATCGGAGAACTTTGGCAAAACCCTATGGATGAAAGCAATGTTAGGAATTAGTGTTCAAATAAGTGTTAAAATTAGTATTATTAAGTGTAATAAATATTAAGTTGTTGAGAAATGACTTAATATTATTAGTGTGGTCAATTAGAATAATATTGTGTGGTATGTTAAAATAAAAGTGAGTTTTAATAATAACTCACATAGCTATTCTAAGTTTGAAAGTATTTGGTTATAACTTATACATGATTGCATTACAAGTTGTTTGAACAACTTGTCTAAGTAAAGGAGTGGTTATAGGAGGTTATACTAGTTCTCCTATAATTTAGGAGATAATACTCCTATAAATATGTATTGAACGGATGTGACAAGTGTTAATATTTATAGCCTGTCGGCTTAGATCAAACTCGGACATCAGAATTAATAATTATTTATTATTAATGAACACCCTAGATTGCACGATTTTATAATAATAATAGTATTATTATAAAATAGAAGCAATTAATATATATTGTGTTTTATTATTAAAGAAGGTCCATTATTTGGACAAGTCGTCCCTCTTTGAGGATGACAATTTTGATTATATTAACATATATATAGGAATCGATTTTGAGAGCAAGAGATCATCAAAAACATAATATGTTCTCTGCTCCTCAAAATCAGTCACTTGCGAAATTTATCTCTGGCCTCCTTGAGCGAATTTGACCTGCCTCTAATTCGGTTCTATAACAGCAACTAAGGAGATTAATACTGCAGATAGGAGTACGAACTAGGGCTGGAATTCGGACCTGCTGTAGCAGCATCTTTCAAGGCAGATCTACATCAAATTTGATCAAGTTAAAGAACAAATCGGGTACCTTCTTTCCCATTTGTTCTATGATATATTGTTTCAATTTTAGGTCACCTCTAGATTGTTAATTTCCTTCAATTAATCTGAAAATCTCAACATGGTATCAGAGCTACGATTGAGTAAAGATCTTTTCAAATTTAGGAATACAACTAAGAATCTAGGGTTTGGTATGAAAAATTATAATGAAGTTTTTGATTTACAATATCATTGGTTGCCTTCTATGGTTCTCATTGGCTGGAAAGAAATGGGTAGAAACTCAAGGTTGTGTCAAATACAATTCTTGCATGTTTGAAATTTAACTTTTTAAATTTTAAATTACCTTTCCTTATTGGATCATGAGTGAATCTAAAACTTTGTAAATGAACCTAAGGAGCTGATAGGGATTACACAAATCTTGATCTAGAGGAAGTAGATCATCCCACCTTAGTGCATGGCGTGTATAAGGAAGTAAATCACTTACACCTAGTGTTGTGTTATTATCTCCCTTCTTATATGAGTGGAATCATATCTTAGTATGGTTGGATAGTGTCATGCTGATTATCTGCTATTAGCATAATTGAATAAAGAACATTCATCACATTTTGTTGCAGCATACCTTCATTGTGCTTAGTGTATGGAAACATTAACTAGTTCATGTATACCTTATGTGGAAACATACCTTGCATTAGTTTTGCATTGGCCTATGTCTTATATGAAGACATTCATAGTTATGTGTAGGCAGCACACCTTTCATTGGTATATTGCAACCCCACAAATTAACTTTGTCATGTATGAGTGGTACATACCTAGCTGATTGGCACAACAAATTGTCATAACTGAGATGTTTTGAAAAGAATATGATTCTTCATGTATAGCTGATTGAATTAGCTATTTGATATATCTACTTAGTTGATTAAACTCGTAGCAACAGATCTGGCATTGTGAAATGCATACTCTGCCCAGGCATAGGTTATACTTTACGCTGTTATAGAGGAACATACATAGCTGATTGCTAGTATAACCTTGTATGTATTGACTTTATGTTACTGTGACTGCATATCGGCATATATTTGGTATTTCTGTATGATAGGATCATACTTGATATTAGCTAAAGTCTCATGTTGCATTACATTGGTTTTCTTTTGCATATATGTGAACATGCTTCCGATATTCATGATTGAATTATTCTTGTTCTATGAGAGAACTACATTTAGATATATGCATAGGTCATGCACATATGGATTCATGTTTTAAATGCAAATTGCCCTGACTAGTTCTAGATGGAGTCTAAGCTTAAGAGGGAGTTTTATTATGGGCTCACTTACACCTGGTATAAACCTCTCCCTTCTACATGAGTGGGAACATTCCCCATTGTGGCATAGCTTATGATTGTATGTGTGAAACATTCATAGCTGATTGGAATGTCTGTTTAGCTTGGATGGTTATGTATGAGGAACATACCTTACTCTATGTCACGTATTATACCTTACGCTGTTATGTATAGGGAACTTATACAGCTGATTGTGAGTATAATTGATTAATTGTTTTCCTTGTGCATAGGTGCATACATTATTGGTTGGATCATTCTTACATTGGCATATGTTAGAATAGGCATATCTCTTAAGAACATACATTTAGAGTTAATGTTGTCGTATGCATGAGAGCATTCATTATATGGATATATGTTAAGAGAACTATATTGCATCTTGTTGTGATCACATTGCACCTGGTTATATGATAGTTATCCTTAGGTGATGAAGACTTATGTGATTACTCTTATGCATAGATGCTGGATAAATTATGCTGGTTGTATGGAGCATACCTTATTTGTATAGCTTGTGAAGCATACCTTAATATTGTGTATGAATGGATCACACTTTCCTTCATAGCTGAGGTTATATTTACTGATTATAGCTGAGATTATATTACATATGATTCTATATGTGAGCTTTACATCTAACTTGAATCTTATGATCATATTGGTTAATCTTATACTTATGTGGATTCATGAGATGAGGTTTTGTTTATGAGATTCATGTGGTTATGTTTATTCATTTGGATATACTTATGCTTTTGGCTAAGTTATTCTTATGAATTGAAGAATATCATTTGATGTTCTTCAAGTCCAAGGGGACTCGTGGATCAGGGGTCCACATTCGCATGGATCAGGGATCCGTTGCTGAGTAATTGGTGAGACATCATGGATTTGATGTCAAAAGTCCATTACTCCAAGTAATTGGTGAGACATCATGGATTTGATGTCAAAAGACCATTGCTCCGAGCACTTGGTGAATATCATGGACTTGATATTCGTGAGACCAATGCTCTGGATATCATGGAGCTGATATCCTTTGAGTCTTGGAGACTCGTGGATCAGGGATCCACAATTGAGTATTTGGTAACATCATGGACTTGATGATACCATGAATATCATAGAGTTGATATTCTAAAATTCTTGAGTCATGGGATTCGTGGATCTGAGAAATCCACATCTGGATAGTAAAATATCATGTACTTGATGTTGGTATGATGTCATGGATTTGACATCTCTTGAGTCTTGGTGACTCGTGGATTTAGTTATCCACAAATTGGATGGTATACATCATGGACTTGATGATACCTTGAGGCTTGAATATCATGGACTTGATATTCAAAATAGTCAAGGAGACTAGTGGATTTAGGAAATTCACAAATTGATTGGATATCTGATATCATGTCACTTATATCATGGACTGATATTCTTGGGTCTAGGAGACCAAAGGATCTAGGAGATCCACATTTGGATGGTAAGCATCATATGATATGATGTTTCTCATATGAATATGAGATGTATGGTTTTTGAAGAACAGTTGAGTTCTCATTATATCTTGTAGATAGAGATCTACTATCATAGATGAGAGATCTATGGCATCTTTGGATTAGGAATCCATTTTGTTATGTTTTGAGTCTCGAAGACTCCTGGATTTAAGAAATCCACATCCGATTGGTAAACATCTTGTTACCATGATTTTCATATGGATATGAAATCTATGGTTGGAAATGATGTAAGAACATATGTGTTCTACCTATCATAGATATGAGATCTATGATTCTAATGGATAGGGTATCCGAGATGATTATGTTTTTGTTCTCACTATCAAGGGTGATAGTTAAGGGTGTGTCCTAGAATAGATGGGATCTATGGTTTGATCTTACCCTCCAGACTAAGGGGGAGTGTTAATATTTATAGCCTGTCGGCTTAGATCAAACTCGGACATCAGAATTAATAATTATTTATTATTAATGAACACCCTAGATTGCACGATTTTATAATAATAATAGTATTATTATAAAATAGAAGCAATTAATATAGATTGTGTTTTATAATTTAAAAAGGTCCATTATTTGGACAAGTCGTCCCTCTTTGAGGATGACAATTTTGATTATATTAACATATATATAGGAATCGATTTTGAGAGCAAAAGATCATCAAAAACATAATATGTTCTCTGCTCCTCAAAATCAGTCACTTGCGAAATTTATCTCTGCCCTCCTTGAGCGAATTTGACCTGCCTCCAATTCAGTTCTGTAGCAGCAACTAAGGAGATTAATACTGCAGATAGGAGTACGAACTAGGGCTGGAATTCAGACCTGCTGTAGCAGCATCCTTCAAGGCAGATCTACATCAAATTTGATCAAGTTAAAGAACAAATCGGGTACCTTCTTTCCAGTTTGTTCTATGATATATTGTTTCAATTTTAGGTCATCTCTAGATTGTTAATTTCCTTTGATTAATCTGAAAATCTCAACAAGAAGAAGGGGAATTGAAGCACGTATTACTCTTGTTTTAAATCTTTGTAGCTTTTGTTTGTCTCTGCCCATATTTCTTATATGGTATCAGAGCATTAAATCATTTTCATGCCTATGAAAATCCATCAAGCCCACATCAAGGAAGATTAAATGCCAATGGAAAATGAAGAATATTATTTGAACCGAGCCGATGCATAGGCGAGTTGACCTACAGCACTTGTCTCTGGGTGCCATCATTAGACCAACATCAGAGACACTAGTATTATCAAGCTTCAGGAGTGAAGTAATTAGGAACAAGATAGAGTATCCAACCTTCACAAATGTGAAGACTTGTGTGACATCAATAGTGATCAAGTTAAGCCAGCAATTTCACCAGCAAGCATAAATTATTATATCCCAAAGGAGAGTTGTCAGCTCACATATCGGATCATCTGTCATTTAAAAGGCAACGGCAACACAATGTGGATCGTTCCATTACACATTCAGCAATATCGATTCCCAGCCTTCATTAGGAATATTTGGAAATGGTAACAAGTTCTACATTCGCTTACTGAGATTGCACATTGTGAGTATCTTATGCAAATGGTAAAATCAGGAGATTACGGCAATCAAGTCAACCTCGGCGACATCCTTGACATTTGATAGCAGCAACTAGTGGTCAGCGATCCACTTCATATCATCGGCAACCATTCTTCATAACAGTGACTTTATAAACAGACTGGGTACCTGGACAGACCACATAGACACCTGTGGTTATCATTGCTGACAACGCATTCATTCGGAGTAACTCAGGCGACAATCTCCTAGATAGTTGGCAACTCAGCAATGAGAACTCGGCATATACAGTTTACTTGGAGTTAGCAGTGACACCTCAGTAACTTAAGATTGAGCACATATTATTTAGCACAGAGATTGTGTGTGGTACAATTTTATTTCAGAACTGTATCTGTGCATCACAATGCAGATACCATCATAAAAAGACTCATCGCCTTGTATTTTTTTTTATCCGTCTACATTGGAGGGTGCTGATCTGAGATTTCTGCTTAGTACTGCTTATCACTGTACTTTTGGTGTCTATTCTGTGTTGGTACATTTAAAAGATATTGTGTAAAACAAGATTAATGTCAAGGTGTATCTTTTTTATTATAATAGGGTTCATTTCATGAGTCATTTGTCATAAAAAAGAAAGGTGGCATTGCTTCAATTGTAATTGGATGCATTACCACATGTACACAACGTCCATCTTAAGGGGGGCCTTATGAAAATGAGTCTCAAAATTACATTTATGTAGTAGCAAACTCATTGGAGAATGGAGGCATGGGAGGTTGGAGGAAATTCAGCGGCCTCTTGTCAGTCACTAGCGCCGGGGTTGCAAAATTGTTTTAGTGACAAATCAACTTGTGCCAAAAAGACTAAAAGCCAAAATTGGTTTCCAGGTGGCAGCGGCAACTGTCTCATATTGTGATCAGAGTGGTAATGATCTATAATAGTGGTTACATACACGACAACAAGGACTTGGTTCCCCATTCACGAGGAAGTGAAGTGATTGGAAATGTTTGTCCCCAACCACACGAATAAGTGATTATGATTGGATGTGTTTGTCCTCAATCATAATTGGGGTGAGCAGATGTGTATGTCCCTGTTCATGAATTTGATGTTGGATAGACATGTTTGTCCCTACCCAAACTTGTAAGACCTTGAATAGAAGTGTTAATCCCTATGCTTGGTTCCAGGGGTAGATGTGTTTGTCCCTATCCTTGGATGAAAATATATTAAACATAGTGAGGCCAATAGTACACTAAGCGGTGTGAGGCCAGTTCCACTATCACTTGACATGAGTAGATGTGTGTGTCCCTACTCTTGCCTAATATTTTAGGTGAGCTGCTGAAAGTGGTCATCAAGTATTGTGATGTATTTTTTCTCCGTGTTCACACTAAAGGGGGTGTTAGGAATTAGTGTTCACATAGGTGTTAAAATTAGTACCATTAGTCTAATAAATATTAAGTTGTTGAGAAACAACTTAATATTATTAGTGTGGTCAGTTAGAATAATATTGTGTGGTATGTTAAAATAAAAGTGAGTTTTAATAGTAACTCACATAGCTATTCTAGGTTTAAAAGTATTTGGTTATACATGACTGTATTCTAAGTAAAGGAGTGGTTATAGGAATTTACACTAGTTCTCCTATAATTTAGGAGATAATACTCCTATAAATATGTATTGAACGGATGTGAGAAAAAAGGGAATCGAAGCATGTATTATTCTTGTTTTAAATTTGTGTAGCTTCTGTTTGTCTCTGCCCATATTTTTATAAGCAATACGTAGAGCATGGTAAGAACATTTGAAAATACTTATACAACCATACTTGGTTCCTCAAGTCCGCAATATAATGAGAAAATATATAGACAAGAGGAAGTTGGCTCATCTTCAAATAACTCACATGCAACAAACTTCATCATGTTGCTATCTTGCTTCAAGGAAAGACTTGGTCAAGGCACATGTTTGTTGGCAATAGTGGTCTACATCTTCATAAGCTAAAACCAATGCAAGTATTGATGTAGTCAGCTGAATTTTCAATAAATAGAGTTTCTAGCTTCCGGTGAAGGAAATTGTCGATGTAAATTCATATTTCCACTATTTTTATTCATATTAATATTTATTTATTTATTTTGTTCATATTCATTTATGTTAATGTTTAATGATAATTGCAATTCATAGTACCTTTATTTGTCCTCCTCCAAGTTGTTGAAAGGGAAAAGCCTACAGTTGACCATATATAATGGGATGGATAGAGTCAAGGAGACCATTATATCTATCCATGGTTGGGCTGAAGATAAATATCATCCCATAAAAAAATAGTATTGATTAGTCATAACACCATCAACTTCACAAGCTCTTTCATACAACTGCTTAGTTCTTGAGTCCAATGTTCCTCTTTTGCATGGATTAAAAATTTAAAAGGCAAATGAGTAGGCTCTACACAATTATAGACCATATGAAACCTAATTCTTAGCTTGGAGTGAATATCATCTTTGAGATTGAGATCTACAAACTGGAACAAGGGGGTCATTTTGCACAAGATATATGCAAGTCAACTTGATCAAAATTGTAGCCAAATATAATTCAATTAGGTACATACTTCAAAACTTCTCTCTTTTTTAACGTTAATGTTGAAATTTCAAGTTGAAAAATAAGATTAAATTCCTTTTTCTCTTGTTTTAAATGCATGGTGGAAGAGGTTTGGTGCAAAGATACTAAATCTTAAGAGAACTACGATTTGTGTCTAGAGCCAACCATGCAATGTTTTAGGATGGGAGTGCAATTGAAGTATGTTTTGAGGACATACACTCTCAGAAGCACAAGTTATCAATAGAAGTGGAATGATCCCATTTATGTTCATTACAACGTTTGCCTCTTGTAACAAGTAAATCTTAGGCATCAACCTATCTCTCATCACTCCAGATGAAGAAGATTTAGAGTCAAATTGAATCACCAAGTCTAAAAATCATATCTTCACTATAGAAGATTTTACATGAGTTGATCAAGCAGATCTAAAGGCAAAGTCAATAGCAATAAATAGAGGAGGAAGGAGCATGAGCAGACCCCTTGGATGTCCATGTCACTAATACACAAAGCAAATATCATGGTTGCATTATTGTCAACACTTATCTGAAACATCCATGTAAGTTTTGTCATATAGCTACAAATGTTTAGATGAGTAATGCATGCTCCTCTAAGCATAGTTATACTCTTTTTTTTTTCTGTTCTAATACCATCAATTTCATAATCTCTGAACTTTGTAAAGATGTGATAAATGTATACATCTATATGTAACCAAAGTAGCTTCTATTTGATTAGATTATTATGTTGTTTCAATTTGCTTATTAAGGGGTGCATAATCTTTAAAAATCTATATGTTTCATGATCTTTATCAATTTGCCAAGTTTACAGATCTACTTGCTGAGTTCAAGTTGTAGACACTCAAAAATAGTCAACGCCTATGTGCCCCCTTTTTTTAACATGTCTTCGATGTCTAATTTTCATCCCTAATTCACTAATATTTCTCCTCGATTTTTTCCTCATTTTTGACCTAATCAATCGATTTTGAAATCAATGCAATTCATTATCAAAGTTATTAGAGTTATCAAAATCATCAAAATCGATCCTTTGCCTCATCAAAATCATCAATTTGATCAAATCAATTAATTTGTCTTCTTTAGGGGTAAATAACCCATAATTTATCTCTAAGTCTTAGTTTTGATAAATAAATTACATTTATTTATCCCATTTTCCCTAAGTTTCACAATTAATTAATTGGCTAATTTTTTTATTTGTGAAATTGTCATAATTCTTAAATCCTAATGTCCATTTTGTGGGAATCAATAAATTTTAAAATTCAATAATTCCCTCCTTTTGCCAAATGGGATTTTATCCATTAATTTGTGCTTCACCCACTTTTCTAGCCTCCACTTCCTCTATTTTAACCTCCATCGTCCCTTTTCCTTTAGTCATAAATTGTCATAGTTTATGACAATTTTCCTCTTTCCTTTTGTCATAAATTGTCATAGTTTGACAATTTTCCCTTTTTCTTTTTGTCATAATTGTTATAGTTTATGACAATTTTCTTTTTTTCCTTTTGTCATATTTGTCATAGTTTATGACAAATTTCCCTTTTTTTACTCACTAATTTCTAATTGTCCATTCAATTTGTCATAAGTTGTCATAATTAATGACAAATTTCCTCTTTCAAATTTGTCAATTTCCAGAATCTATGACAATTGCCCTGTTGCACACTTAATTGCTAAATTTGCAATTTCTCTTGCAAATTCTATAAATTGAGATCATTTCTCTCATTTTTTGCTAACTATCTTCTTTTGAATCTTCTCGTCATCATCATAGTCATATTATCAACATCTTGCTTTCATTGTGTCAATATGGGAGCTACATCAACTCTTTTAGAGAAGCAAGAAAGGACACAATTGTCAAATTGAGGGAGTTTTGTTTATAGTTTGCATTTCTTTGTCTCTATTTATTTTGTGTTTGGATAGGTTAATTATGTACACTTTTAGAGTTTGATGGTTCCTCTTGTGTGCATGTTTTCTTCATTTTCATGTCCTTCACAAGCTAGTAGAAGTCATGTAAAACTACTTCTATTTGACCCCAATAGTTTGCACCTCTATTCCACAAAGTTTCAAAACAATGGGGCAAAGGGTCATAAAAAAGGATTTCGCAGCATGGGTGTGACTACACAAAAATTTGGAGATGGTGGCTAGGAATGCAAATATAATATATCATTAAATTTATTATCAATATTTCTTATATTATTAATATATTTATTAAATAAATTAATTCGTAGTAACAATTATTAAACTAGTTGATAACACATTATATTTAGTATAAGTTTTCCCCAGCCCCTAGTGGTTTGACTCAAGGTTTATAAGGATGTTGAAAATTGCAAACAAGAAACCTGCATACAAAAAATAGTTGAAATTGCAAATTGCACAAAAGGAACACTAAATGGAAAAAAGAATATGCAAAAACCAAAACAATCAGTCAAAATCTCAGCGAAATGGTAGTTTAACATTTTTTGTGATTGCCAAATTTTTGGCTCTAATATTGTGAATATTTAACAAAAAAATTGGGCACGAGGGAGAGAACCAAGATCTTGCGATCTTATCACAATCTACTTCTATTGTAAGCCCAATATTAGATCACCATAGTAGCTGATTTAGCTCACTAGATTACTAAATCCTGGAGGATCAAAAAAAATTATATGCCCAAGTCATTATGGCTCACCCTATACTAGAACAACATAGTGGTTAATCCATAGGAGGGTGCTAGCCTCAAGGAGATCAGCCAGAAAAAAGTATATATTAATGTATTTTAATTCCCCTATAAAATAGGGTGTCATCAAGTGGAAGCCGGCCCTAATTGTATGAAATATTTTTTACTTTCATTTAAAAACGCTCCTTAATATGTTTGTCACCTAGAGGGGTTGGGCAGGCCAGCATAAAATGAGGAACTTTATTTAATATTATTTATGCCATTTATAAAATAAATTCTGCCTTTTGATTCTGTCTTAAATTCCACCTTTTTATTCTGCCTTTAGCAACCATCTTCTTTGATATCAATGACAATAATTCAACAATGTTTCATCATACCTTCCTTCAAATCCTCAAAAATAGGACATAAAATATCAGCATCACCGACAACAAAGATGTTCCAAAAGATGATAGAGCATGCTTTGCAAAGACAATGGGAAGAAAAGGAGGAACAACATGCACAAAAACAGGTGTGTATTGTAAATCAATTTAACAATTTCTAAGACAGATTCAAAACCCTACCAAATTCACAACAATTGTATGGCGGTCACATGCCACACAAGGTACAAGTCAATCTTGACATCCCCATGTTAGAAGCCAAGATAGATGTGGATGCTCTAGATAATTGGATTACCAAATATGTTCATATTATCTGTAATCAATTATTTGACCACGACAAAATCACAATTGCTCTTCTAAAAGTTTCTCTCCATGAAGAAATTCAAATAATGAAACAAATATTGTACAACACACAAGGATGGTAGAGACATATGTATAAACACGTGGAATGGATTCATTGTAGCCTTCAAAGAAACTATGATGGCTAATACATAATGTTTTCTCAATCGTTCCAACTTACTGCAAGGCTGAGCTCAATTAGTGCAAGAATACATAAATAATTCACACTTTACCATCTGAACTAGTTACTCAAGATTTAAAGCAAAAGCTTGGTTTGAAGTATTGAATATGGGGTCTTTTCATATGGGTCTCCATTGAACAAGCCTACGGATTTTGCGGAAAGGTGTCTCAGCATTGCATTCCAAATATTCAATTTTAATTTTTTTGTATGGGCAAATATTTTGTCTTTTGTGCATATTGTCTTCATGTGGAAGAGTTGGTTCCCACTTGGGAGATAAATGGAATTCATCCTTAGTGGTTTTCGTCCTCACATGAGAAGGTAGGCACCCCATTTTGACGCCGCACTGTTTGTTCATGTGTCGACGTCTTATGGTGTGTGTATGGTTATCATGATGGAAGTGGCATATGATAGAATCCTATGACATGTAAGAGGGAGCTTACATTGGAATCTTGGCCAGCATTATGAAAAGCTTGTACACTAGTCATGGAGAATCTTTGATTGTTTGAATGAAAGCAAATAGAGGCGCCCATGCTTGGTTGATCAAATATGACACTACTACAATGTAAGAGGTGTAAGGACTATGCCAAAAATAGCTAGGAGGATCAAGAGCAAGGAGGGTGGTTGGAATTCAAACCCATGCATTTGAGTGTCATACTAGTCATGGTTTTGCAAATGGTTTTCTCAAACCATTCATAGTTTCTAGTTTGTACTTCATCCATTTGCCGATGCTTCAGCTAGGAGGATCAAGACCAAGGGAGGTGGTTAGAATTTGAACCCATGCATTTGAGTGTCATACTACTCATGGTTTTGCAAATGGATTTCTCAAACAATTCATAGTTTCTAGTTTGTAATTCATCTATTTTTTAGTGTTTTTTTTGTTTGTAAGGTTAATTTTGCAAGTACCTATATGGTGTTGGAATCAATCCAAGATTGTATGTTTGTGAAACACCTATGAAGGCTTGCTCTATAAGTGTATCATAATCCACTTATTTTACTAAAAAATACATTGAGTTTCTTCGGAGCTAAGTTACCAGGTACACCTGGAAACCCATACCAGGTATGTTTGGGTACGGGTTCACCTAGAGGGTATGTCTGGGTACACCAAGGGTATGTACTCACGTATCTAGGAACTCCCGCAGTACATCTCAAGCGTACCCAAAGGCATTGAGAGCCAAAAAAAAGACACCTTTGACCTTTGTTTTACATCTAAAAACCCGAAAATGCCCCTAAATGTATCATTTCACCCAATACAAAGATCATCTTTCTCTCTTCACTCTCTTCTTTTGTGCGCCCCATCTATCGTTGGGTTTTCTCCACATCTAACACCTTGCGCAGCTTATCATTGCTGCCCCTCAAACCCATTACGGTCTCCAATCCCAAACCCCCGCTTGATATTGAGATCTCTTGTCATATAAGAAGTTTGATTGCACTGAGGGGTTTGGGAGTGGAGACCAAAATCAAGAACTTCGACAACTAAAATTATCACTACTAAATGTCAATTGATTAAGATAAATATTATATATTTAACTATCCATTAGCAATTTAATATATATCTTTGTCACTACCATTTTGGCATTTGGCATTGATCAATGATGAAGTATCATGCTATCAAATGTATTTAGTTTACAATTCTTTATATTTCTTTAAATTTCTAGTACACAAACACACCCAAATGTATCGTACCTAAGGGCAACAGAGAATTGCCCATACCAGTGTACCTGGCTCTTGTACACATCCATGTCATCAACTTAGCTTTGGACTGTAGGGTTATCTTCTCGAAAGGATTTCCCCCATGTACGCCTATGTTATGGTATATTATATATTTCATGTTTATATGTGTATCTAGTTTCTATAATTCTAGAATATTGAAATTTGCACAAGACTTCCTTGGTAGATTATTGTAGGAAGTGTTTCCACATATCTTGCTTCCTTTCAATAAATTGTTGGCAAAGATGGGTACTGTTGATGTGACGATGGATGGTATGCATACCATGAACGCTTTAACTTTCTAAGTTGTTCCAAGAATGAATTTCAATTCAGCCCTCCTAGTGCCAATTTCTATTAGCGTGACGATGGAGGGCTAAATTGAAATTGACAATGGAGGGCTGAATTGAAATTCATTCTTGGAACAACTTAGAAAATCAAAGCATTGATGGTACCCTTAACCTCCATCATCACGTCAATAGAAATTGGCACTAGGAGGACATGAACAATGTTCATTCGTGGAATTGTCAACGAGTATGAGCTTTCAAGTTATATTTGAGATGTGAAAGATCTCTTTTAAAATGAAAAATCCAAGAAAAGTGAAAAGGTTAAAAAAAAAAAAGTGAAAATTTTTAAAAAATCCTAAAAAAGAGAAATCTGGTTGAAGATGATGTAAAATGGTCCGCCCACGACTCCACCGACTGCAACAAGATTGGGAAGTAATTCAAGACGATATCGTTGCAAAATTTCACTCTTTTGCTTGGAGTCAAAGAAGAAATAACCAAGAATATTTGTGAATTGGCGACTTATTGGACGACAAAGAGGAAGAGACTCGGAGAATTGAAAGAGTAGTCCAAAAGAAGGCTTGAATGGGAAAGAGCAACACATGAAAGAGAAAAAAGAATACAGCATGAGATAGAAGTTTACAGAAGAATTGAATGAGAAAGAGAGGCTGAAAGACCAGCTCAAGGGAATCGAGAGAGAGAAGATCAAAGTTAGTGGGATGAGCACCAATACCACAGTCAGTAGGTTGATGTTCTTTCGATTTGGTTTGATTTGAACAAGCAGTTACATCCACAATGTTTGAAGGACCTTGCATCAGCGAGACAGTGTAGAATACATGGCACCACTGAGCATGAGGAAATGCATTGTTTGGTATTTCTTTTAAGGGTGGAATTAGCATAGCAATGCAGAATTTCTTTTAAGAAATACATAAGCTGATGATATTTGTCAAATCAAAGTCACAGTCCCATGAGTTCAAAGAAAAGATGAAGAGGAAACCAAGAAAAGGATATGAAGGAAATACTTGGCACCGTTGTTGATGTAGTGTACGCAACCTATTACATTCAGAGTCTGCTAGTCCATCATGCCAAGATACCATCAACCTAGTCAAGTTATGAAGAATCATCAAAGGAAGGTAACAAGGATTTCATTCAGCTCTCAAGTTGGACATCAAATGAGGGGCATGTTACATCACCATCCAAGGAAAACAAGTTACAACAAGGTAGTATGGTTGAGCATAATGACTAAAAAATCAAGTGGAAGAGGATTTTTTGCACATACTCCACAAGAGGAAGGTGTTGAAAAGAAAATCAAGGAGGCAATTGGATTCATCCAAGGAAGAGAAAGGATAGCAAGTAAAGATCAATATTTAGAAACACTTGAAGAACTACAAGAAGATCATCATAAATTTGAAGTAGACGAAATCCTTGGTGAGCTATCATTCATTCTTCAAGAGGAGGTATTCGAAAAGGAATTATAAAAAGTTTCAAGTGTTCTTAAAAAGGAAGGTAATCAAGTTGACAGATTGAATGAGGAACTTCAAGCTATCACAAACAAACCTAAATATGAAGAGAAATTTGACAAGGCAATACAAGATGTCATCACCACAATGTCTTTTGGGGCGGTGCTAAAAGATCTCAAGGAACAAATACAAATGGAATCATTGCCAAAGACATCTTAGGGCCATCAGCTTCGACCTCCCGAGACATTGTCACTTGTGATTGCATTCAATGACCAAGTCATGGAGATGTTTGATGATCCTCCTATCACTTTTGAAGATAGCAAGCTTGACAAAGACCCAAGGGAAGAATTGCAGGATGTTCCTATAGAAAAATCAATTCGAAATCACATGTCAGATCAAAAGGCTTCAAATGTACTTGGTGAGAATATGCAAGATTTGTTGAGAGATGAACAAGTTGCTCTCATGGGAGGAGAATATAGAACAATTCAGGGGGATGCTACAATCTAATATTGCACTTGAAGGAAAACTTGAAATATTTGAGGGATGAATCATCAAGGAGTCCTTGATTTTTTAGGATACACTCAAGGAGATTCACAAGGATGCATGGTTTGTGTTACACAAGGACAGGCCGCCAAAAGCAATATTCCATGGACTTGGGTTCTCGATTGACCCTTCAATCTTCACTCATGAGTTTGATGCTAATGCCAATGGGAGGATTCAACACCAACTTCGACCTCCTAAAGCTGTTAATAGTCAACAAAGATTTGAACAAGAATTGCCAATCAAAGCCCACCAGGTTGTTTCTTTCCCTGCTTTTACTCTTAAAAGTTTTGAAAGTTATTATTTTGATTATGGAAATCTAAGGAGGACAACTTGCATTTGGATTGATCATGGAGCTCATGAATTGTCTCAATTGTTGATTTTACATGATAATTTTCCTGAGTTTGAAATTGAGCCTGAGGTGACAAAAAAATATTCGGAGTAAATTGATGAATTTGCGAGACTAAGAACCATTACCCAAGCCTTGCTACTCTTGAACATTTTGAGAAACCATGTGAGATCAAGTATGTATATAGCTCTTTTGAGTGTCGTCCCTTTGGAGCATCTTGCACATAGTTAGAGTAGGTTTTCCTTGAGCCATTTGGTTTAAGAAGTTTAGAATAGGTTGCTTTTTTGTCGGTTAGTTTAGTTATCTTAGGACCAAGGAGGTCAGTTTGTCTTGAGTCATTTGACTTAAGATCTTAAGTGGCCCTAGTCTTAGTGTAGAAGTCGCTAGTTTTAGTTGCTTAGTTGTTTAGTTGCTTTAGTTTAGGTGTTTACTTTGGTTAGTTTAGTCTTGAGGGATCCCAATTTGTGAGGAAGGCAATGTATCATACAACACACTTTGGTGTTCTCCAAGTAGATTTGTTCGGTTTATTTCCTAGATATCTCCCTGTGAGGTTCTCATGAATCGGAGATTGTCCTTAATAGCCTCATCATGCAAAAAGGATTTGTCTTAAATTGGGGAGTCATACGTTATGTTTAGAGTACCCAGCCTTTCGATTACAAAATTTGTACTCACTTAATTGCTCTGAGTCATTGGAGTCTTCAAGGAGAAGTTGGAGTTAGTGAAAATCTTAGGCCTACTTCAGTGACACTGTGGTTTCTCCAAACCCATTATGAGCTTCATTGCTTATGGGCCAAAATGAAAGATTCAAAAAAGGAAAGTTATATCAAAATGTTACACCTATTTTTGCTCATATTAAATTTTTCATATAATCCCCTTTTTGAGCAAAGATAGAGTATGTTAGTTCGCTCTCGGTTGGTATTTAATTCTCCTAAGTTTTTGTTTTATAGTTTTTGTTTTATAGTTGAAATTTCCTTTCATTTTCGGTCTTTGTCTACCAAAATGTTTATTCTTAGAACCCCCCAGTTGAACCTATATGTAGAGTTCAAAAGTTCATTGGTTCGAGGTTCATCCCTTGTGCGTATGTTTTCTATTTTTCCCGAACCTCAAGTCTTGGTCAAGTATAAGTTTGAAATATGTATAGTGATATCGGTGGATGTTGAACTTGAACCTTTGTACCTTTCCTTCTTGGTTCAAGGTTCAAAGCTAATTGCCCGCAAAAAAAAATAATAATATAAAGGCGGGTAATGAATGAAAGGAAACAATTATGGAAAGGGAATATTCTGGGCATATCGGAGATTTAAATTTCTAAATTTCCATGAATGAAAGGTAATCATTACATGGTAAAGGCCTTATGTGGAAATTGTTTTTTTTAAATGTGTATGATAATCATAAGAGAGGAAAATTTATTCTTCCTTTATACCAATCGATGGTGCCCCTTCACCATGGGTCGACACTCTTCCAAGTTGGCCCCATTAATTAATACTTATATTAATTAATCGGCCAATTAATTAACTAGCTCATACAAATATATAATAATTATAATATCAATATAATTATTATATTATTAATATAATTGTATTATCACAACCTTTATATTATCTATGTCGGCCTAAAGGAATCCAACCATAGCTACAATAACATTAACACTACCTCTTTGCTAGGGAGAAGTTATGTAGTGATATCTACCACAGGTACTCCCAGAGGGTGGGTCCATCATGGCTACTCCCATGAATGGAAATGCAAATGAACACAAGTGTTCATCACAAAAAAACTCAACGTGATGTCGTCATCTCATCATGACATTCACCATGGCTACTCCCAGAGAGTGAATGAACACAAGTGCAAAGCCATGGATTCTCTCACATGACATCCACCAAGGCTACTCCCAAAGAGTGGAACAAGGGCTTTCACCTCAAACTACTCCCTCACAGAGAAGAATGCATTAACAAGAGCTTGACCTCAAACTTCTCCCTCACAAAGAAGAATTGCATTAACAAGGGCTTGCACCTCAAACTTCTCCCTCACAGAGAAGAATGCATTAACAAGGGCTTGCACCTCAAACTTCTCCCTCACAGAGAAGAATGCATTAACAAGGGCTTGCACCTCAAACTTCTCTCTCACAAAGAAGAATGCATTAACAAGGGCTTGCACCTCAAACTTCTCTCAAACAAAGAATAATACATTAAAGTACATCGCTAGAAATCACTAATGCTAAAACTCCCTCTTAGCAAGGGCTTCATTCTCCACAATTTCAAGCTTGTCTCGAAAATGCACAAACTTTACTTTGGCAAGGGGCTTGGTGAGAATATCAGCAATTTGATCATTAGTGCTAGTGTATCTCAACTGAATAGCATTCCTTTGCACCATATCTCTAATATAGTTATATTTGATCTCCACATGCTTTGACCTATCATGAAATACAACGTTGGAGTCTGCATCACTCTTGGTGAATCCCAAGCTCACCAAGTATCCATCTATCCAAGAATATCCCAACCTAGGTGTCAGCATAAAGGCCTTTCAGCGTACACACATGAGACTCCATCCCTTGAGTCATAGTCCTCTCACTGCTACAATTTCCCAAAGAGGAAATCGATCATCATATCTCACCGACGTAACTTCCATCTCATGATAGAACTAGAGAAGTCATGGTCCAAATGGAAGTATACTTGATCACTAGAGAAACCATCTCGACATGGTCCACTCCCTCTGAATTAATATGACCAAGATCCTCGGATACTCCCTCTGACATGGAAGCATACTATTGATGTTAGTTTTGTACCACTACATAACATATAGCAATTGAATACTTGATATATCATACCAAACACTCAACCCTCTCTTGAAAAGTATATACTCATGAAGAACATGAGAAAACTCCAAGGTTCCTTACACTTGTGCATACTAACTCAGTTATATTAATGTGATTTGCTGGTTAATCACGTAGGCGGGCTTACGTTGTTCTTTCGATGATATCAAACTCTTGCTATGATGATGATAGGATCTAGCTTTGCAATGTATACTCAAATTTATATCACTTCCAACTTTGCTCTTCAAACTTCAACTACTAAACTACTCACTGCTTTACTACTACTCCTATAGAATGGAAAGATTGGCAAATGGACGGGGATCAACCTAATGAAAGCTTGCCAGCGGCGCTACCTCCATAGATGCAATGATTCAAGGGATTTGAGACTAGATTACCACACAAGGCTCCTTAACAAGCCGCTAAGATGCTAGTGGCCTAGTATATAGATCCCTATCAAACATTTACCAATATCACCATACAACTAGCCATCTACTTCTATTCTTACTTTAACACTTTTCTTGAAATGAAATCTACTTTAACAACTCAATGAAATCTAACTTTAACAATTGGAAGTAGAAACCATGCAATAACACCAAGTGTTCTTCATCACCATGCAAGACACAACAATGACAAGAGAAGGAATTTTGGTATTATATTAGCAACAATTTTCTTCAACCCTTTACAAATGAGAGTACTTGGCCTTATATAGAGGCTCAAAATTACAACCAACGGTAGAGATTAAGAGGTAAAATCAACGATCCAAATTAAATTCCAAAAACCCTAATTAGGGTTGTCACCCCATCGGCCAATGAAAAGACACCACCTCATCAATGGACCAATGCAAAAAAAAGGAAAAATGGCAACCAATGAGAAGGCACCAAAATGGTAGCCAATCAGAATCAGACACCTACCCTACCCAAGAAGAAAGGAGAATTTGCCACTTGGGCTTACATCAAATGATCTTCTAATACAATTCTACCCTTTTCTTTCATCTTCTTAGCATAAGCAATGAATTTAGCTAACATGTTGTTGACTTCTTCCATGGGAGGGCAAGGTGTATGCCTCATCCTGAGCTCAACTGTGTTCATCATGTTCTTTGCTGCTTGCAGTGTCTTCTCACTCTCCTTCTCATCATCTCTTGCAACCTCGATAAGGGCCCTGAGAGAGGCAAGGATGCCCAACTGTTTCTCTCTGGCAACAACCTTCCCTAACTCATCCAATCTCAATCCAAACTCTGTCTCATTAAAATCCTCCTCTTTGATTCCTTCAAAATCAAGTGCAATCCTCGCATCGCCCAACATGCTTGAAATCAAAGTGTCGATGCTTGGACTGTATTGTGCAATCTCATCCTATATCTCTTCGAGTACCCTCAATCTGGCAGTCAAGGTAACATACCAAGACTCAATAATATTCTTTCCTCCTTCATTGACCAACTTGGCCTTCACCAAAGATCCCTCTGATAGCTCTATGGCTGCCTGTAGCCTGGGAATGGCTAAGTCATGGATTGGAAGGAAATCCTTCCACTTCCCTTCAAATGCTCTGAATTTGTCTCTAAGAGACACAAATGACCTAAATGTCGAGATAAAGGCAGGCAAGAACCTTCGCCCTTCTTGAATTGTATTACTGATCCAATTTTTAGTTTCTTGCTCTCGAGCTAATATTTCTTCCAGATTGCTCCCACTATCCTGTGGAAGGGCCGCCTGAGGCAACTGTTGGATAGGCTGACATACTTCATGATAACTATCCTTCCAATACTTGTTTTCAATCTCCAACTCTGCAATCCTTTCATTCACCTTTCTTAACCTTTCTCTTATTGAAGCTATGCCTTCCTGAACCTCCACACACTCCATGTCATTTGTGATTTTTCCCATGTCATGCTCCACTATCTCATAATCTTGGGCCACAATTTCGCCCACTGCCTTGCTAACCTTTGGTACCGCAATCTGAACCTTTCGGTGACCATCCTCATCATTCCTAATTACCTTTGCCACTATTCCTACAATTTGTTTCTGTCCGACATCATCTTCCTTTTTCACTAACCCTTGAATATCCTCAACTGTTCGGATGGCCACAACCTTGCCCCTTGGCATAAGCATCTGTCTCAACCATAGTGGTGCAATGCATCTCCCCAAATCTGGATTTGGTTCGGCTAACAAAGCATCACCAACAGCCTTAGGCGCTTGGCTTCCTTCCTCAGCTGATAGAGCCTCAATGTCAACTGGCTTATCTCCTTCATCACTGACTGCCATATCCTCCTCAACTTGGTTCTCTGAAAGGGGAGAGTACCCCGTACTGTTACTATAACCACTTGATTCTGAACCAGAGCTCACCTCTACCGCTGCCCTTTGCTCACTTGTACCAACCTCTTGGCTCCTAGCCTCGATTATGCTCTCTCTTGATGGTACTTTACTCTGTTTCTTTGCTGGAGGCTCTTGATGTTCTCTGTCTTTCTCAACCTCCAAGCCTCTCTTCTTATTCTTAATTGCTTGATGTTGTTGTTGGCTATTGCCCCTACCTTGCTGTCCAACTGACTCCGCTAGAATCTCCTCCTCTGGTTTCATCTTCTCATAGTTAAGGTGTACCTTCCGACTTTGCAATTGTCTAAACTTCCTATTATACCACCACTCAGTGTGTAGCTCAACTGTTCTTGTTGCTGCATCTAAGGATGGATCCTGATGATCATCCCACTCAATTGGATTCAACTCCGTTCCCTCTACTGTACTATAATCTTCCCTTAGCACATCTTCATCCTCTTCCAGCTGATCCGGAATATTAAGATTTCTCCATCTAATTGCCCTCATCATGCCCACTGATAACCTTGAGAAAGCCAACTTCCCCACATGAAAATCATCCTGTGCATTGGCCCAAAAATCCTCCAAAGTAGGAATATGCTTGAATGGATCCCCATGAGATGCCTTGATTAGACCATTAGGATCGAATCCTTGCCTTGCCCTATACCATGCTAGATGATATTGTTCTAACTCCTTCTCCGCAACTACAAAGGCGACAAGATTGGGACAACTATCATTGCCTATCATGAGTGAGAAAGTAACCCCTGTCTCACCTCTGAGCTTCATCACTTTGTCACATTGCTCAAGTTGCCTAGCCAACTCCATCAAAACTATCCTATCGAGTGGGTACCTTGGAAGCCTCTTGGGACAAGCCATGCATCCAGCCACTCTTATATAAGTGAATTGCGGAAATTGGATGAATCAACTCCCAAACTTCTTGACTTTTATCTCCGCCTCCGGCGAGAGCCTCCTTGCGGGTGTCCCCTGCAGTACCCTTACCGTCTTCATGGCAAAGGCATCATAAAATATCTTGTAGTCCTTGGTGTTGTGCAAATGAAGTTGTGGATAGCACTCATGCACCAAGCATTGTCCGGGCCCATTGCCAATCACCCCTCTAGCCTTAAGTCTAGGATGTTCATACAGTCTTGCAATCAAATAGAAAAGGTAGGACCCCATATAGAATTGTTTCTGATTTTGTACTGTCCTAAGTTGCAACTCTAAATTTTCACTTATAATTCTAGCCCAATCAAACTTTCTTTTTCCATTTTCAATTCCTTCAATAAAATAGTACATCCAAGTTTCAAACTGCATACCTTGAGCAGAGCCCATGACTCGGTTGAGAAGCACAATAAGATCACCATACTCTGATTTGAAATCTGACCTGGTGAGCTTTGATGACTTGGTGACTCCCTTCTTGCCTTCGTGCAACCAATTCTACTTTAGTAGGGCGAGGTAGGCATCTTGACTATCTTGAAAGAACCTGGCGGCCTGATCTATCAACATTACTATCATTCCCTTCTGCTGGGGTATATTGAACACTTCCTCTACCACCTGCCCGCTGATGTTAGGCAACACCCTTTCTTCTTCACCAAAGATGATAGACTTGGTCACAATATCCAACCGAGATGCACACTCCATCACCAACTCCGGACAAGGCAAGGTAGGAGGGAAGGCAGCAGCTTGCACAATCCCACACTTGTAGATCTTCTTTGCCATGGAGGACTGGCCCCCTTTCAACCTATCTCTCAACTGTATCATATCTATGGTGCCGATGTTGGTGTCACCGACTCGCTTCAATTTCGAGAAGAAGGTGGTCTTGGGCGTCATGTCTTCCTTGTCTTTCTTGGTATTCATTCCCTTTGGGTTCTTGCTTGCACTAGCATCCGCCATCCTAAACAATTATTTATGCCCCTTCTTTCTACAGTGAGGTGGGACTACACTTATCTCTGCCCCTTCGCCTAAGGATGATCAAACATATTTCTGCCTCGCCAATTCCTATCACACTACACTTATCTCTGCCTCTCCGCCTAGGGATGGGACTACCACTTATTTCTACCTCTTCGTTACTTATGAGATGGACTACACTTATATCTCCCAACTTCGTTCCTAGGGGTGGGACTACCACTTATATCTCCTTTCTCCAAATCCTAAACGGAAACTACACTTATATCTCCCAACTTCAAGCCCTAGATGAGATGATGAAGTGATGAATGGATCATGCAAGCAAAAAAATAGGGAAATGTACCAAGCAAGAACAAGGAGAAAATATGTCTTTTAGACCGGCCTTCACCCTCAAATATGAAGATCGTCTTCAACACAAAACAATCAACATCAAAGAAGAAAGATAACAATTGAGAACATAGGCAACTCACCAAGAAATTTTGCAAAATATGTTCCTCTAATTGGCAGGCCTCCTTCGATTCATGGCTTCTTCTAAACAAATCTGCAATCTCCTCTTATCAAACAGCAGGCCCTGCCCTTGGCAATCAAATAGCAAGCCCCAAACAATTTGCGGCCTCTCTTTCTCCTATAGTGGGTCTGCTCAAACTCTGCCCCTCACAAAATCGTAAGCCTCCTCCTCCAAAAATTGCAGCACCCCTTACAAAATCGCAAGCCCCACAAAATCGTGGCCTCACAAAATCATGGCCTCCTCAATATTTTCGCAGCCTTCCTATGCTCTGCTATAACAGGTCTGCTCCTTCAATTCAAACTCGATGCCCTCTAGACAATTTTCGCTGGTCTTCCTTACTTATTTCGCTGCTCTTTGCTATGCCTTGTAGATTGGAAGAGAATGTGAGAATGGAGAAGGGAGGGGCGCCTCTTTATATCCAACCTTCCTCCAAATTGCAGGGCCGACCTGCACAGAGAATAACAAAATTTCGCAATTTAGATGCCAAAACGAGGGACGACTTTGTTAGAAGAAATAAATTTTGCATTGAAATTTCAAAATACTATGACTAGATTTTTAATTTAGATAGGCAAAACTAGCCACACACCTCAAAAGGACGCCCCACTTTCAGTTTTCAATGCCACACGCCACCTAAAAGGGGCCCAAAAAATTGAAATTAAGACCCATACCTTTAAATTTCAATGCAGATTTTCGATTTTAGCACCCAGATTTTAATTTATTGCTCCATTTTTTAAATTTTAGTGCCCAGATTTTATGTTTTCCATGCAAACTTCGAGTTTATGAGCTCAGATTTTATTTTTTAAAGGCCAAATTTTATATTTTAAAGTTCACATTTGGATTTCAATGCAGATTTTAAATGTATTTGCCCAGATTTTATAGTTTATAGCCCAATCTTTTGATTTCATTGCATGGATTTTTCGAATTGCTTGCATAAATCAAGTTTATTTGCCCACATTTTAAATTGCTTGGCCCAGATTTTTTGAATAAAAAGGCCAAATTTCGATTTTAGTAAAGGAGATAAGTTCAATTTCGTTTCATACTTCCATTTGGCAAAATCCAAATATCTAGCTTCTTGGCCATTCAATCCTTCATTTTATCTATTCCAACATCCAAAATTGCAAGATTTTCAAAAGACCAAAACAAAATTAAAATCGAAAAAATACAAGCCTTCAAATTCAAAAAAATTCAAAATTCACCATCTAAGTCCCAAAATTTGCTAATGCATTCGGATACCTGGGCCAAAGAAAAAAAATGCTAAGGCTCGCTCGAAAATGGGGGTCCCCAAACTCTTTGGGGCGATGATGTGAAACCTCACAACACATACCCTTCTCAAATGGTCCCAATCTTGTAAGATATCTTACGTCCAAGAATCCAATTAGGTCTAAATTGTCTCCAATGATTACAACATTGTTCACAAGAATAATTTCCCATACACAAATGTACTTATCTGATTCCATAGTAACATGAGTGAATGTAATAAACTGTGGATTTATCCCCAGACTCCTTAGCTAAACAGAGTACCCACACTGTTGGTAATTCTTAGATAATGATTCAAACCAAAATCCCGCTCTAATCAACACACCCTATCCTCCGCATAATTATTTGTAGTAAGTATTTTGGGCTTCTTTCTTGCGAACTGGTGACTACTGATTGGCAACAAAATCAAGTCTTATGAAATGCCTTAGCATTTGTCAAGCGCTAATTTGACTTTCTTCAAGAGAAAAATGAGCCAAAATCCTTCCTTGGGTTGCTTTGAATACTGAAAAAAACCAAGCGTTCCTTTTACAGTAATCACTCAATGCACCCCACTGCTATAGGGTCTAATCTCCCTTTAAGCAAAAAAATGTAACACCACAACCAGTGCAAATCATCAGAGCGGTCACAATGAATAAATGCTAAAGCCTCCACTGGTAAATTAAAGCAAATACTATCACTGCTAAATGATAATCTTCTAGGGCAGCGATCTAACAATGTCTGGTAACTTTAGAATACAAGCAGTGAGATCAAAACTCTCAATATAAAATCTAAATCGTTGCAGCAATAGTTGCAAAGATGGACCTCTTGTCTGCTGATCTGCCACCATTTGAATGCTATCATGCTTCTCTTGAATGATGACTGCCTACCTAAACTTGTGAGTATTTTGTACCCTCAGAAGATCATACGATCTAGAAGCTCCTCTTGTTGGTGGTTGTTAATGATTCTACCTATAAAATCTAACACTGGGAACCAGCACTTGGTTCGATGGGTATAGTCCCTCACGGCAAGTATTATTTGTTCAGATCACTCCTTCACACATCTTATACAAATAGAACAGCTCCTTAATGGGTTGCAACTTTAGAAGATTCTCAATTTAATTATTTCTTCCCTTCTGCATATTCAGCAATATTGTTTGCTACGTTACTCAAGGTTGAAACTTTCGTGCCAGTTCCTATGATCCTCTGGTCATAGAATGAATAGATTTGATTAGATGTCACATAGTATAGAATCTATTGCAATCACATTTGGCGCTTTACAGCTTGAGGTACTATTGCTTGTGCGTCTGCTGAGGCTCAGGGCAGATCATATGACGTATCACCCAATTCTTTGAAAGTCAGACATTAGAGATCTTCTGGATTGTTCACGCCAATGAATCTGAAGGTGAACTCAACATTAGAGATCTTCTCACACAATCTCCAGGTAACAAACTCAGATATTCATCGCCTCAATCCCCGTTAATTGCAAATTCTCTCCTAATAAATAATGCTTTGGATTATAGTTTTGTAATATATCGCTAGAGAAACTTTATAACCTCTGATGACATTAACATTCCAAATCGAACCCGTATCCAGGTAAGATATGCGATGGAATAAGATGTACCTAGTGCTAACTTGGCATATGATCGGGATGTGCCTAGGAGTTACATCATGCCCGATCTGATATATTAATATGATTCAATGATTTCAATCACCTTAGAATACGATTATGAACATTCCCAAATATTTCATCTAAAGATACCATTCTTGTCAATGACCATATTTGTTGAATGTACATTTGGTAGGAATAAACAATTCCGTAGACTCATTCATCGTTTGATGTTTGAAGGATACTTTTTCCATATAATATTACTTGCTCTCAAGGTTTCTGCAACTCCTTTATTTGTTTCTAAAGACAATCTTATACTTTCCACGACACACAGTCTTGTGTATATTATCATATTCTCCCAACTTCAACACTTCCAAATAGTAAAAAGTCTCTGTGAACGAAGAAATAGATAGAAAACAATATTAATTTAGCACTTCTATGACCTAAGACCACTCCAACCCATACATGGCCACTGTGGATGCTTCATGGGAGTCGGATGAATAAGATTTCCCTGTCTTGAATTACTATATAATCTCCAGTCAGTTCAATATTCATTAAACATTGTCCTCACGACAAAATATCAATCTCAGAACTATTGTCGTATTTGATGATATTGACAGAAGAGAGACGCTTCAAACTCAGATATGTCTACAAAATAAATGGAAATGCTGAATTGCAGCTTGTGAAATAGATAACACATCTAGTGCTATAGATGCCTTGTTAAGGAAATTGACAAATTATCTCCAGAAATCACTGCATAATAATAGTAGGCACAGAAAATGATCTACTTTGATACCATGTTGTTTCTTTTAATTGTGTACGATAATCATAAGAGGAAGATTTATTCTTCCTTTATACCTATCGGTGGTGCCCCTTCACCAAGGGTCACCACTCTTCCAAGTTGGCCCCATTAATTAATATTTATATTAATTAATGGGCCAATTAATAAATTGGCTCATATAAATATATAATAATTATATTATCAATATAATTATTATATTATCAATAATTATATCACCACAACCTTTATGTTATCTATGTCGGCCTGAAGGAATCCGACAATAGCTACAATAACATTAACAAAAGTGACTAATAATTAATGCAAGTGTCAGAATTATGTCATTTCAAGATTAATCTGGCACCCATTTCAAGACTCACATAAAGGCATTTTTCGATACCCATTTGGCTTCTCTATAACATATCTAACAATTGCTTAGGGTTGTTTTGGAACACTTCACTGGTAATCAGATTTGGGCCCCAATTAGCCCTCTTTTACAAAGCAAGTAGTTCAAATCCTCACTCCAACTTCTCAATGTCAGTTCTTGAGGTGTTACGCAGGTGTCAAATGGTCTGAATATGGCACTTACAAAGTTTGGGGTGATGCCCAAGTCTCCTTTTTTCAAAACCCTCACTTAAGCTAGTTAATTCATGCAAGAAAACCGAGAAATCAGCACTAGGGCTTCCTCAAGTTCAAGCAAAACACCATTGAATCACTCTAAAACTACCACCATCTTTTAGAGCATCCTAATACCTTTCTATTCACTCATTTTTATATGTTTTTAATGGTGGATTATGCCTTAACTTATCAATTTGACTTACAAGCCCTCAAAACCCTCATTCACAAGACTGTTTTCAGCAAAATGACTATAACGCCCTCCAAACTTAACGAAATTCACTCAAACTAATTGCCGATGAAAGAAGACTCTTTCCTCTATCCAACCATGTGTATTTCATGTCTGTATCACACAGTACAATGTTGTACAAAGCTCGGGAACAGCAACAGTCACAGCAAATTCTCATGAAAACAGGGTATTTTATTAAAATTCTTCATTACAAAGCTGCAACCACCTTGCCTCGATGTGTTTGAGGCTTTTCAAAAATGTTTTTCCAGCAACTCAACATCCTACAACTACTTTTTAAACTTCCCTTACAAATGACTGTTGGACTTCCAAGACTTGCATTTTGCACAATTTTGCATTGACAACATTTACAAGATTTTTACAACTTTTGAAATATTGACCCAAATGACTCCAAAGTGACTTAATACATGGAAAATGGTCTATTATGACCTTATTCATGACAAAAGACATAAAACACCTAAAAACCTAATATTAGACCATATTTGCATCAAAGTGACTCATTTGGACTAGGTGCTCCTGCACCACTGAGATAACAATGGTGATGAGTTGGATTTATAGGGTTTGAATGAGATGAATGGATGGTTGAGATTGATTGCAAAGATCAATGCTGGAGGATGCTTGAGAGGAATAAAAGGAATTTTTAATTCCTTTGGAGAACATGAAGGGGCATGCCCATGTAACCAAGTACATAGTCCCATGTGCATGATGTGATGGAAGAGTTGACTTTGGGTTAATAATCTTCATGATTAGGATTGTGCACATGATTAGAGGAGGCGATTAGACTTAATGAGAGATGATTAGAGGGCAACTGGAACAAGTAGGAGGATGTGATGGGAGACAGAATGAGTGGGGTATTAAAAGTCTTTTTAATTTCAAGTGGGAGTAAGGGATTAATTAAGTAAATAATGTGATTTACTCAATCAAATGGAGGATTAAATGATGTAAGTGGGCTTTGTAGGATTGTGCAAGTCGATGAATGTTTTGGGATTTTGATTCAATTTAAATTCAAAATAGAGGAATTGGGATTTAGTTAAATAGATGAATGCATTTATATAATTTAAGAGGGTGACACTATAGGTAAATTAATTAATTCACCTAGGACTATAAATGAAAGGGGAGATTAATTAAATAGATGAATTATTTAATCAATATGCTAGCTTTAGAAGGGTTACTATGATTCAGTTTGATCAAATGTTTAATGATCAGATTTAGGTGTCTAAATGTTTAGAATGATGCAACCTCTGGTCTGCATGCACATTAAAGATTTGATGAATCAGACCATACATCTCTATATATACTTGACCATATGTCATATAGTTGCATACGTAGGTCTGCTTGATTAATGTTGAAGTTATTAGGAGAGTTCATACTTCAATCTGCATTCGAACAATGATGGTTTCTTTCTAACTTTGCATCCAAATCTGATTTCAGGAGAATGTTTGCTCATAGTAACATTTATGAAAGATTCATTGAAATGATATGTGTACAGCAGATAAAATTAAAATTCTGTTTTCATAAAAGATCCAGTAAGAATAGAATTTCATTAATCTGATTTTGTTATGAGGACCAATTCAGTTAGGTCCTTTGATTGGATTAACACATTATTAATCTTTCACTCTGAATATTATGTTGCAGACTTATGCCTAAGTCTTAGAGAGGTCTGAACAACTCTACCTAGAGCCATAGAGCTGTCTAATGAGACTGAACCTCCATGCGATCAAACTGTTAATTTATCTAATAAGTGGTTTTAAGAAATAGCCCAGGATGGGAAGTGTACACTTGCTGAAACTTGTGATACCTTAGAGGTTAAAGCCATCAGGATGTGGATATCCAATTATAGGGCCAGGAGAACCCTTAAACAAATCTGGTGGTGACATTGACTGCACAGAGAATGTGCTTGTACTTATTAAAAACCTTGGCCAAGGTGGTACTATGCTACAAGTAGTATATGTCAGTCACTAGAACCAGTAGTGCAGCGTCTAGCTATGAAGGTCACCTAGTAGGTGACAATGTCCTTAGGATGACTAGATACGACGGTTGCAAGTTCTGCCCCAAGTCTTGGATGGTAGGAAAATGGAAACTGTCTTCGTGTGCCCCTAGGAACGGCTGGGCTTCCACCGTTGGAAGTTGTACGGGTGATTGTTAGTCACAAACAAAAGATCCATGGTTGGGTGGTAAAAACCCCTAATGATACTCTTTCGCCCATGATGGACATAAGCTAAGGAAGGAACAACTGAGAAGGGACAGCATGTATAGGTTCTTTTCTTGTCAGTTATTTCTGTTATTTTAATTCTCTATATATCCTATAATGTTTTACTTCCTTGAAAAATTAAAAGAATTAGTTAAATTCAGTTTCAAGTGAATGCAATTAGTAACTACTTTTGGATAGTTATTTGTAACTTACGTTTCTTGTCATAGGAAAATGAAAGTTAGTTATTTCAGTTTTATTTTCATTCTCTTTCCTTGCAGGTAAATTTTTATTTTCATAATTTATTATGTTAATTTGGTTTTGTTATTACACATAGAGTCAATTGTTATTAATCTTATTTAGATAAGCCTCGAGAATTTCAACCCAAACAATCTGGGTATTGTCAATAAAGAGAAAACTCCAATACTTCTTCCATCAAGGGAATTTTTAACCACATGTCCAACAACTCCATATGAAACCAAACAAAAATCTCTCCTGAAATTGAAATGATTTTAGATTGTAATTAGTGGCAGCCACTAAAACAAATCTTCGACTATACACAGCTGAAGGAAAACTTATTTAAACCAATGTCGAATTCCACAAATTGCAACATGAATTCTGCTTTAATTGCATTTGAGGTGACCCCACAAAATCTTCCAAATCAATATACTAAGTGACAAAATCAAAGATTTTAGTAACCTGCTTTAATTGCGTTTGAGGTGACCCCACAAATCTTCCAAATCAACATACTAAGTAACAGCATCAAAGATTTTAGTGACATCAGAACTTAAGTCTTTTCTTGGATCCATTCCATAATATGTGAACCTCAGAAGGGAGGAAAAACACTAGCAGAGGATGCACGAAATAATATGCAGGATGAACTTCTTGAGATAAAGAGTGGGCAGGATGGAATGATTTTGCATTCAGCATGAATCACAGGGTTTTTGGGAGTTCCAGAGCTGAAGGAATGAATGAGAAAGGCGGACTTATTAAAGCAATGAGTTACTATTCAAAGCTAGAATGGTAAAGGGTGCATTAAATATAATGAGCATCAGAGAAGAGGAAAAAAATGGAATCCCATAAAATATTTAAGTCGCCACTAAAAAATATAGAATTTATTACATTAATCTACATTGTTGCAATGTCCTTTGGTCCTGAGATAAGAGTGAACATACTGTCCATACATCCGTTTAATCCCAAAAGAAATTACCTTATACCATACTAAGTGCTGATTAGAAATTGACGATGTCCAATTTGTCATATGTGAATCATCATTAGAGTAGATATTTAACCTTTCTCCAACTAAACCGATCTGCATTATAGAAATTTAAGAAGTACAATTAGAATAAAAGAAAAAAGAGTAAATGACCACATTGTCTCGACATTTAGACAGAAAAGTACATATGCTAAAACTTATTCTTTGGAAAGCTTGTCCACAAAGTTTACACTTTTCTTTTAGTTTCTATGCACCATGTGCTAGAGGCATTATATAATAATAAAAACAAGTATTTTAAGTAGAAATCAAAAGGAAAAAAGAGATGGTGCATATTAATAATTGGAACATTTTTACAAATGCATTTCCAATGAATATAGATTGACAATGATTAATAATAGTCATTTCGTACTTTCAAAGACATTAAAAGAATTGAAATTAATAAAATATAGAATCCCCATATTAGACAGTTAATTTAATTTTATAAAATGTAAAGTGCCTTTCCCAAATGACGAAGACTTAGTTGAAATAACAACACATCTTACAAGAAACATCTTAGCTTTCAACAAAATCAAAATTCTCTTTTCTTAGAGCACACATTAACTCAAAAAATGGTAATTTTCTCTTAAAAAATAGATGCAAAACACAAAAAGAATATTTAAATGTCATTTTTATTAGTTAAGTTGATTTTTCAAAATGTTGAAATCATGAATATCCTGAACCTCTTAAATGACTATTATGTACTATTGACATATACATCATATAACTTAAATATATTAAAATGCATATTAATAACTTGTGATACTCACAATCATGTCCCCTACCCTTTTACCTCATCTCCTATAGGAGATGCTTCAAGGTTGCAGGGATGCCTAGGAAACATAATACTTATTAATATTGATATTAATATTACAGAAATAAAGTAATATAATATTTATTAATATTAAAATATTTATAATATCACTAATTAATTTATTTTTTAGTATATATAAATACAGAATATGAAATGTAAAGTGTCCTTTCCAAACGAGGAAGGCTTAGTTGCAAAAAAAAAATAGTACTAAAGCTTGGCTGGACCAACTCCAATCAAGCCTCACCTAATAGTAGTTGTAGTTGTTGCCCTTCCTCACTTGATATTCACGCTCGATCAGAAAGAACTCCACCATTAACACTCATTCAGGAGGCATTAGTTAATTGCTCAAAGACCAACAACTCTACGAGTAACACTAAAACCAACCTGTAACACTACCCACAATCATACACTACTCGCTCTAGCCAGCTACCCCTCTTCCTTTCATTAATGCTAGGGGTCCCATCCTCCAGATAGACAAGAACCTCATTACACCATAGGCCCACTACATTCAATTCCTCCAATGCTTCGACAATCAGGCACTACTTAAGCCACTTGGGTAGCTACTCCATCATGCAGTCAAGCGAGCAAATGGCAATCTATAATCCACCCACCCTCCCAACTATAATCAGAGCAGCTACTCCATTATGCAGGCGTGTGTGGTGTTGGGTGGGGGGCACAGTATGGTAGTGGGGGGAGATAGAATAAAAAAATGAAATATATAAATTTAATATATATTACAATTATATATATAAATATTAAAAATTATATATATTAATACTAAGTTGTCGGTTCGCGTTCGGGGACCAATTCGGGTACAAGAATCTGGTTCGTGGATTCATGAAAAAAAAAATTCCCATTATGATTCATATGGGTTCGTGTGTGTGTGTGTATATATATGCATTATATATACAAAAAAACAAGAGAAATATACATAAATCTAAAACTGAATCATTTCATATTATGAATCTATGATACTTGATCATTGATCAATGCCAAATGTCAAAGATAAACATTAAAAATTTAAATAGTACACTTAATCATTGATCTATGTTCACGACTCTAAAGAAAATCAGCACATTGAAATACTGAATTACAAAATCAAAATTCAAAATATAGCTCATTAAAGTTTGAAACATGATTCAATGTTCATCAATCATGAAAAACTAAAGTTTTCATTTCATCAATCATCAAATGGATTATCAAAAAAATCCGGATCAATGGGGTCTTCAGCAGCTACAAAAATGAGAGAGCAAATGTGAAATGAAATGTGTTTGGAGGCTCCATAATAAGGGTCGTTTTAGGGTTAGAAGCAAAAAATAATAATAATAAAAAAAAAATTTAAGTGGTTTGGACCGACTTTTTAAGTTGCCTAGCCGTGGGTCCCTGGGGATCTGAGTGGATCTGCGCAGGGTCCTCAAGGGTCCACGTTGAACCCCCCCAGGTCCGCACTGGACCTTGCTCATGGAAGCCTACACAGGACATCAAACCATAAATTAACTTTGTTTAAACACAACAGAAACCAAAAGATATGGTATAAAACTCTACCAGAATGAAGAAGAATATGCAAAATTCATTGTGGTTCTCCCAGTTTCATTCGGTTTAGAACCTACAGGTATATTCCCGAGCCCTAGCCACGCCCTCTAACCCAGCCAAGACCAAACCAAAGCTCGGGTCCTATAGGGGGCAGACCAGAAAGCTAGTTTAATTTACTATATTTTGCTTCTAATAGGGTAATAAATATTCTGCATTTGTATGGAAGATTTAAATCTTACTTTTAGAATACTCATCATTCATTATTAATACTTTCATTTGTTCCCTTGCAAATATTTTTGTTTAATATATGTTTTGTCGGCTATGAGGAGATTCTGTGAGCATGTTCACACCATTGCACTCCACCTTTGCTCCCAATATAGAAGCATAATATAAATAAAACTTATAAAAATATTCATAAACATCAATATCTCCGTATGGTTAATCCATCATTATCTCCGTATAGTTAATTTGTTTGTACTTGTTATTATTCGGTTTGAGTTCATTATTGTTTGCTAGCTTATTCAAGCTATTTGTTGAACCCATGAATACATGGTTAGTCATTTCCTTCATGTATAAATATATCTCATAATGCAAGGTAAGATATTCAATTTCTCCACAAAATCTGATATGGTATCAGAGTGGAAAAAGTTTATTTGCCCCTTTTTTTGAGATAATAAGAGAATATTGGCAAAATGATCTCCAAATCCGATTTGATTTGATTGCCAAAGATAAGATAATATATATCATAACCAAGGAGTGTGTCCTTCCTGTGGAACATACCGTTCTTCAGGAGTAGCATGAAAGCAGAATTGAACCGGAGGCCAAGCGATGCTGAAGTTACGTATCACTCATATGACCCTGCTGTTACAGTCCATTGGCATGGTTTTGGCATTAGGTTCATCAAAAAAGATGGCAGGAAGAAATAATGCTGGTCGAGTCTGTGTAGGAACAGAGGACAAGAGCTGAGTCTCAGTATTGCCAGCATCAATTTTGCAGCACGAGCCTTCATGTATTCCACAGCTTGGTAAAATTCTCAAAGGAATAGAGGATTAGCATGAAAGCATAATTGAACCGGAGGCCAAGCGAGGCTGAAGTGACGTATCACTCATAAGACCCTGCTGTTACAGTCCATTGTCATGGTTTTGGCATTAGGTTCATCAAAAAAGATGGCAGGAAGAAATAATGCTGGTCGAGTCTGTGTAGGAGCAGAGGACAAGAGCTGAGTCTCAGTATTGCCAGCATCAATTTTGCAGCACGAGCCTTCATGTATTCCACAGCTTGGTAAAATTCTCAAAGGAATAGAGGATAGCTGTTTGTTGTCTGTGGTAAGAAAATTTTACCTGCTGCTAAAGAATGCCGCCAAAATAGTTTTTGGTCTACTGAGAATCATCTCAAAGGCTTAAAAGTGCAAGGAGTGAAGCTGTTCATTATTGCAACTTTTCTCACCGATTGTCGGGGATATCACACAATTTCTTCACCATTCTTAGCACTCCAGGGAAGGCAGTGTCTGTCTATTCAGAATAGATCGACTCATCCTTGCACACTCAGTTACCGGAGTCTTGATCCTATTTAGTCCCTTTACATTCAAGAGACCGATCCATTCTATAGACACTGATGCTACATCATGGCACTGTTATTTTAGAAACAGATATAGTCTATGATCTGGTTCATTGCACTGACAACGCTGCCATCACAAGCACAAGCTTAGTCAAACGTGCAAGAATGGAGCTAAGAAAGGATTGGAATCCAGTGTATCCAATGGCACTAAGAGCGGACAAGGAGAGAGATCATAGCACACATATTTAAAATAAGTTCAAAGACAAAAAGAGGTAGAATGGTGGATATGAGCCATTGGATATCACTAATAAGTGCCTTAAGTTTTGTTGAAAACTAGATTCAAATAGCTTCGTCATGAAAGAGTTTATGTGAAGCAATTTCCATTCAGCTCAGTTTTTTTAAGGTGTTATTTTTCTTCCTATATTATTGTCTCCTCTATTAATGTGAGTGACAACATATAAGATAAGAAAACACCTTATTTGCCAACAAAATGCTGAAAGTTAACTAAAATTTCTTCTTCCAAATTCTCAGCTACTACGTAGAAATAAGTATTCCGCATGGAAGACCAAACTGAAAACTCAACTCGAGTTTGAAGAAGTTTGGGATGTGGTGAGAGGTACCACATCACGGCATAAGAAAGATGCTAATGTACAAAAAATATTTGAGCAGGCCAACGGAAAGGAAAAATTGATCATTTTGTTCAATGTGTCAAATGAAGTTCAGCCTTTCATCCACAGTCAAAGATGCATCAGACAGGCTCAAGACGGTGTATGAGGCAAAGAATGAAAATCAGATCTTGAATTTGAAGAATCAACTACACGACTTGAAGATGAAGAACAGAGAACAATTGGAATCATTTCTCTAAAAGATCGTTGAGTTGAGGGTTTTTCAACAAGCATTAGGAAAAACAATTAATGATGCATTACTAGTGCAATTCAGTGAGCCTCCCAAATCTGGTAATTCATCCAGTGTTAGGCCCAAAAAGGAGGCGAGCACAACTAAGAGGGGGGGGAGAATCAGTTGTTCACTAACAATTAAACTTTAATACCATTTAAACCAATTAATGATCTCATACATAAACAATAAAGCAAGATCCACAATACATAACACAAAACACTGAATTTTGTTCTCGAGGAAACCCTGTTATGGGAAAAACCCTCGTGGGAATCAAACCTACTAGATAGATGTACTATGTTAAAAGAATTTCCTGGTTAAGAGAAAACAAAAAATACAAAAGGGGAATGCACATGCATTCATAGGCCCACTACCTAGAGCTCACTGCTCACAATACAACGATCTGGCCCTCAGTCAAGTTCACTGATCAATCTTGATTACAATTCACAAGGGTGGACAAATTGTCCAAAATAAGTGAACTGACTTAATGCATCTGCTATGCCAATATATAGTTCCAATGAAGTACAACTTCTGCCTCAGTTGTTCAATACGAACATCCTCTCTTCTCCTCAATTACACACCGCAATCAAAAAATGATTGTCCATTTTATACATATTACAATACAAGGTTGGCTAGGACCCATACACATAAAAGATACAACATTATGCTCAAATCACAAGGCGATCCAAATCAAGTCGGCCAAGACTTACATAGGATCGAAAACATTATCCTCGAACACACTACAGCTTTGCTAAATCAGCTCCAAGAATCGCAACACGTTACTTCACCAAGTCGGCTAGGACCTAAATGAAGAAACGCCAACACGCTAGCAAAACACCACACGCAATCACCTCAATCAATGCGATCCAGCAACAAGGTCATAATACGATCCAAGAATACCAGCAAGCAACATGAATAACTTCTTGAACCTTCTCATCATCTCGAACTCAAAATCCAAACTCATCGCTTCACTGAATACCAACAATACTGAACACAAGATTTTGTTACAACAGAAAGATAACTTGTTGAACTCAGAATCATGAACAACACCAGTCGGAGAAAAAAAAATGAGTCCCAACACTACTACCAGCTTCGCATCAACTAAATCAACCATACTGATCCTCACTGAAGCAATAACTCAACCTCTGTCACAACAGGAACACTAAAATACTATCACTTGATAAATCAATCATATCTTCCTCAAACTGTCACCTAAACTTTTGCGAACCTCTGTACACCAACCACAGACATATCCGAACCATACCTTACGATGGTAACACGGGATCTTCAATGTAGCATCTCAACAACCAAAATCTTCTTCACTAGACATACTAAATGCACTCTCTGCAACAGCAATTACTATGTTGACATCAATGACAAAACATTAATGTTAGGACACACAAACACCAAACTCTAACATGCTCAACAATCTTCTGCTTTGGCATTGATGGCAACATATGAAGTGAAAAACTAATCAATGCACAAAGTCATCAATATATCCACCTGATCACTCTGAATATCCAACTTCGAACCTCTCAACAAAATCTCTCCTTAGCATAATCTGATTTTTCTCCGTTTTTCACACAATCTCTCCCCCTTTGACATCAATGGAAAAGGGCCAAAGACATCAAAAAGAGCTGAACTCACTTCAAAAGACACAATAGGTCACAAGAGTGCTCCCCCTGAGGAGATGTCCCCAAACTTATCAATCCAGAGAATAATATTTTGATAAGTTTTTGGAGTGATGTCACCCCTCGCATCATTAGCTCTGATCAAGAGGCGCCAAGACCCCAATTTTCTCTATGAGATAGTCAAATGTATCGTTGGGCAAAGGTTTTGTAAAAAAATCAGCAATTTGTTCCTTAGTAGACACGTACTCCAATTTTACTTCCTTTTCACTGACCTTATCCCTCAAGAAATGATACTTAATAGAAATATGTTTTGTCTTCGAATGTTGCACAAGGTTCTTTGAAATATTTATAGCACTAGAGTTGTCACAATAAATAACAATCGGTTCATCAATGTTTACCTTTAAATCCTTCACCATTTGCTTCATCCAAACAACTTGATTACAATTTATAGCAGTAGCAACATACTCAACTTCAATAGTAGATTGAGAGATACAATCTTGTTTCTTACTAGTCCAATAGATTAGTTTCTTACCCAAAAAGAATGCACCACCACTTGTACTCTTCCTATCATCCACATTACCTACCCAATCAGCATTTGTATATGCACTCAAGGTAAAATCTGTTGATATTATGGCCTTTACGGCAAAGATTGACCATCTTGGAGGAGGAAATAATAAATATATTGGAAATATTTATTATAATTCGATTTATAAATAATAATAATAATAAATATGGGTGATATTTATTATTTATTGTTTATAAGATAATGCATATATATGTGGCAATATTAATAATAATAAATAAAAGTTATTTATTATTTATTAATTAAATACTTGGAGGGCCCAAGTCGGCCACCTTGGAGAGGTAGAGTTTAGCATTTTGAATCCATATATATGCATGGTCAATCCTTGAGGATAATGGTATCAAAAACATAACATGCTTGCATCCATTCAAGGATCGAAGTTCTTCATTTGTGTGAGTTCATCATTGAACGATTTTGTTCAGCCTATGGAGCGATCTTGTTCAACATTGTGGAGCGATGTCATTCCTTATTGTTCTACAAATTAACTCAGCACTTTAAAGATCGAACAAGGGCAGATCATGCAAATTATACAGATCGTGGCAAACAAATTTGGGCTGGTTGTAAGAGCGAATTGTGGCATCAATTCAAGGACAAATAAGTGACGGATTAATACAGATCGTAGGGCAGATTTGAGTTTAGTTTCAGTCTATCCAAGGACACGCAAAGTACAGATTGGTGACAACTTGGAGAACTAAGAGAAGCCCTAGGCAGGCTAACTCGGGTCATATCTAGAAGGAATTGAAGGATCACATTTAAAGACTCCAAGGACGGATTTAAGAGTTACAATCTGGGTACTATCTCTCCTTTGTGATTATTTTCTTCTCATCCTGTGCTTAGTCTTGAAAGACCTCTATAGTTTGATCATTCCTTGATAAATCTGGAAAGTACTAACAAAATCATCATCTTTTCCATACCATAATCCATAGTCAACTGTACCCTTCAAGTATCTGAAAATTCTCTTGGCAACAACCAGATGTGATTCCTTTGGTTCTGCTTGAAATCTTGCAACAATTCCAACTACATTTGATATCTCTAGTCTAGTTTGAGTTAAATATTGCAATCCTCCAATCATAGATCGGTATCTTGTCTGATTTGCACAAGAGGATTCATCAACCTTAGTCAATTTGCAACCAGCAACCAGCAACCATAGGAGTCCCTACTGGTTTTGAATCTTCGATACCAGATTTCTTCAACAATTACCTAACACACTTGGACTGTGTAATAAAAATTTCTTTATCCAACTAAGGAATTTACAATCCAAGAAAGAGTTTCATCTCACCTATCATAGACATCTCAAATTCTTTTTGCATTTCATCAGCAAAACCTCTACTCAATTCATCATTGACACTAAATATGATATCATCAACAAACACTTAAGCAATCGAGATATTATCATCAACTATTTTGAAATATAAGTCACTATCTGCAGTACCTTTGCTGAATCCAATCTTTGTCAAATACCTGTCTAATCTGGCATACCAGGCTCTATGAGCTTGCTTCAATCCATAAAATGTTTTCTTCAAAATTACAAACCATATCTCCTTCGGTTAGTAGAAATCCATTAGGTTGTTCAATGTAAACATCTTCCTCTAACTCACCATTCAAAAATACAGACTTAACATCAACTTTATATACCTTAAATTTTCTATAAGCTGCATATGCAAAAAGTAATCTAACAGCTTCAAGTCTAGCTACAGGAGAAAAGGTCTCTGTAATATCAATACCTTCCATTTGGGAATACCCTTTGCAAACCAGTCTTGCTTTGTTCCGAACCACCTTATTACAATAATAGTTAGTTTCTATTAGTGGTTATCTATTTAACTGTTGTAAATCTATTGTAAATATTAGAATCCTTCTAATATTTAGTTTTAAGCTAGTTAGAATAGAATGTTTTTATTCTTTACGAATGTTTCCTAAGGAAACACCGTTCATTCTTTTGTATATATTGATCTTTCGATCTCTATTAATAACATCAAGTATTTTACCAATTACTTCCCGTAATATGGTATCAGAGCGAATACTTTAATTTTTTTGAAAAATTTATAATTTCTTTCATAAATTATTTGCATCCAAATTTTCAAAATTATTTCTGGGTAAGTTTTTTGCAGAGATCTTCTCTGGGTTCGTGACTGCTAATGTTATTCTCTCAACCTCTATCGTTTTATGAAAGAAAACTCCATTTTTTTACAATTTTTTAAGCTATTTCGAACTAGTTCCGGATCAAAAAAATTTGTAGATTCTTGGTGGGTTTTTCAAGAGCTCAATTGGGTTGTCGTCTATTTTTTTGGGTGCCTCGATTTTTGAGCCAATGAATCCAAAATCAAATAGCATATTCCTTCTAGGTTTTTCGAACTCTCTTCTGGGTACCACTTCCATTTTTTTGGGTCTTCCGACACTTCGCCTCGACATGTGTGCCTTCTCAGTTCTACATGTTTTTCGTTGAAAATCATGCCATGGCATCTCTAACAAATATTCTGCTAGAGGGAAATCAGATGTTTAATGGTCAGAATTATAGCACGTGGAAGCAACGGATGCTAACCATCTTCGAATATCGCGGCAGCGATGCGATGGTTCTAGGTACTACTAAAGGTCTAGATGCAGCTGGTTCTAATCAGGTTACATATGACCAACATAATCGAGAGGCGGTGATGCTTCTCAAGTTATCAGTGGCTAATGATCAGCTCCCTCAGATTCCATCCGAAAAAACAGTTGCCGAGATCTGGGAGCACCTCAAAACTTTGCATGAGACTTCAGATAAAAGCAGGGCTTTCTTTCTCAAGAACACTTTGTTTTCTATTGTCAAGGATGAGCGGAAATCGCTCCAGGATCACCTAAATAGGATTTAGGAAATCCGTGATCAGTTGCTTGCCATTGGACGCAAGATGGACAAAGAGGACGTTGTGGTAATCACCCTCAAAAGTTTACCCAAGTCCTACGAGCATTTTATCGAAACTCTCAACATCACTTCTACAGGTGTTGACCTGAAGTTCACTGATCTCTGCACACTTCTGCTTCAGCAAGAACGGTGGAAACAACAATTTGGTAGTAGTTCTAGCACCACCTCCACAGAGCAAGCCTTTGCTACTAAATCCTTTCAGAAGGATAAGGGCAAGTCTCATATTCAGCAATCTTCTCAAAAGAAGCCCTCTGCTCCAACATCTGAAGGCTCCAAGAAAAAGAACATTCAATGCAACTACTACCACAAGTATGGTCACATGAAGATTGAATGTCGGAAGCGCTTAGCTGCCCAAACTAAGCAATTTGGTTCGCTGCCCAAAGCGAACAGTGCAAAGCACACTAAATAGACAGAATCTGCCTTTTACGCCTTCATGGCTAAAAGACCAATAGATCATGTCAAATCGTTTGCCTGGTACATTGATTCAGGTGCCTCTCGTCATTTTACCCACCGTAAACACTAATCACTGACTACCAACCTAAATTAGATTCAGTTATTTTTTCTGGCAAGGAAGAGTACACTATTGTCGGCAAAGGCAACATACAGATTCAGTCTGTTGGGAGGAATCTCCTTTTCCTCGATGTGTACCACATTCCAAGGATGGAACTAAATCCACTCTCAGTCAATCAGATGTTGCAACACTCTCCACAGCTGGATGTCACCTTCAATACACATGAGTGCACCATCACTGATAGGGAGACTCAGTCTGTTGTTGCACTTGGCCTTGAGGATCATGGTCTTTTCAGACTTGTTGATTCTAGTGTTTCTCAAGACCTAGCTATGGTTGCTCGACGATCATTTGTCAATACACTTTGGCATCAACGATATGGGCACTTAAATGTGCACTATCTTGCTCAGCTTGCTCGAGACGAGCTTGTCCTCGGATTGCAAGAGATCCAGACTCAGCGACTTGGAGTTTGTGATGCATCCAAGTTGGGAAGCAAAATCACACACGTTTTCCTACTGACGATTCATGGCGGGCTTCTCAAGTACTTCAGCTTGTTCATGCAAATATTTGCGGCCCTATGGCTACTCCTATTCTTGGGTCCACGTATTTTCTATTGTTTGTTGATGATTTCAGTAGAAAAATGTGGGTCTTTTTTTTAAAAAGAAATCAAATGCGTTTACTGTATTTCAAAAGTTTAAACCTCTCGTTGAAAGAGTCTAAGAAATCTATTATTGCTCTTAGGACAGATAATTGGGGGGAATTCTTTTCTACTGAATTCTCTAGCTTATGTGATATTCATGGCAGAAAGCACTAGTTAACCACACCCCACACACCACAACAAAACATGTAGTTGAATGTCGGAACAGAATAATCACCGAGATGGCTAGATCCATGCTCGAACACAAACATGTTCCGAAGCAATTTTGGGCAGAAGCAATTAACACTACATTCTACCTTTTGAACTGGTCACCCACTGTAGCGGTCAAAGCCAAGACTTTGGAAGAGGCCTAGTCAGGTCGCAAGCCCATCACCTGAAAGTTTTTGGCTCTCTTGCCTATGTTTGGATCCTTGATGCATCATGCACCAAGTTGGATGCCAAGAGTCAGAAACTCATGTTTGCTAGATATAGTAGTCTTCACAAAGCCTACCGCTTGATCGACACTGAGACATCTCATCTCCTGCATGTAGTCTTTGATGAACGGTGAGGACCATTCATGTCGGTCTCTTTTGTTCCTGATTTAGCAGACTAGCCTATGAAGGCTCGTGATTTGGGAGTTCGGCATCCATTAGGTCCACCTGATGGGAGGGCTCCAACAACTCCAGTAGCTCCAGTAGTACCAGTAATTCTTGTACAAACACCTTCGGTCTCTCTTGCAAGATCACCCAGATATGCACATGCTTCACCTGATTTTGATCCAGAATCTTCTAATGAAGAACCTGATCATAGCACATCTCTTGATGCTAATGTTGGTCCTCCTCTCCGGCCTAAATGGTGGGTTAAGACACTTGTTGATCTTCGGGATGATGAGCTCATCGAGAGGAAAACTACTAGGAAAAAGAGCAAACCTGCAGAGACTATTAATATTGCTCTCATGGCCAACATTCACAATGTGTTTGAACCTCAGACATACTCAGAGGCTAAAGGAATTCCAGAGTGGGAAAAGGCCATGACTTATGAGCACCAGAGCCTGCCGAAGAATCACACCTGGGTCCTTTCTGATCTTCCACCAAGGAAGAAACCCATTGGCTGCAAATGGGTCTACAAAATAAAGTATAAGGCTGATGGTACTTTGTATAAGTACAAAGCTCGTTTAGTTGCGAAGGGCTTCTCTCAGTGTCAGGGCATTGATTATGAGGAGACCTTTTCTCCTGCAGCAAAGATGAGCACTATCATATTAGTCCTAGCCATGGCAGCACAATTTGGTTGGCAGGTTCATCAGATGGACGTCAAGAGTGCTTTCCTGAATGGTGACCTATAGGAAGAGGTCTACATAACGCAGCCTCTCGATTTCAAGGTTGTTGGTAAAGAACACCAACTACTCAAATTGGTGAAAGCTCTCTATGGCTTGAAGTAGGCCCCTAAGGCATGGTACATGAAAATTGATAAGTACCTCAGTGATCAAGGCTTCCAACGGAGTTCTTCAAACTCAAATTTGTACATCAAGACTACTGACAGTGCAATCATCCTTCTGGTCATTTATGTGGACGATCTGATCATCACTGGCAATTCAACATCTTTGATTCAAGGAATCTAACAGTTTATGCCTGTCTTTTGATATGACTGATTTTAGCCTCCTACTTTATTGCCTCGGTGTTGAGGTTTGGCAGCAGTCTTCTGGTATATTAATTTCTCAATCCAAATATGCCAAGGCTCTATTAGACAAGTTTCGTATGCAGGATTGCAAGCCTGCATCTTCACCTATGGAGAAAGGTCTGAAGTTATCAGCCAAGTTTGATTCTCCTCTAGTCGATGATACTACATACAGGCAACTAGTAGGCAATCTCATCTATCTCTCTGCTACTAGGCCTCATATCAGCTTCGTCGTCAACTACATTTCACGCTTTATGACAGCTCCCGAGGCTGATCATTGGATGGATGCTAAGTGTGTGCTTTGTTATATGAAGGGCACTACTGATTATGGAATTCTCTACTCTCGGAGTCCTAATCCTAGACTCAGTGGATTCACAGATTCAAATTGGGCAGGCTTTGTTGACGATATGTGTTTAGTTTGGGATTCGGTGCCGTCACATGGAGCAGTAAGAATCAGCAGGCAGTTTCTCTCTCCTCTGCAGAGGTCGAATACAGAGAGACAGTTAAGGTATGTTGGGAAGTTGTCTGGCTTTGTCAGATGCTTGGGGATATGCAGATGTCACCAGCAGGCCCGACCACTTTGTTGATAACAAAGGTGTTATCAAGTTAGCACGAAATCCACTCTTCCATGAAAGAACCAAGCATGCAAATGTTCACTATCACTACATTCGGCAATTGGTTGAAGACGAGACAATACATTTGTAGTATGTTCCTACAGCTGACCAGACTGCAGACATTCTCACCAAGCCTCTTGGTCCAGACAAGTTTGCCAAATTCAGAGGAGATCTTGGTGTAGTGGATAGATTAACCATTAAGGGAGGGTATTACAATAATAGTTAGTTTCTATTAATGTTTATCTATTTAACTAATGTAAATCTATTGTAAATTTTAGAATCTTTCTAATATCTAGTTTTCAGTTAATTAGAATAGAATGTTTCTATTATTTACGAATGTTTCCTAAGGAAACATCGTTCATTCTTTGGTATATATTGATCTTTCGATCTCTATTAATAACATCAAGTATTTTACCAATTACTTCCCATAATATACCTTACCATCTTCATTCAACTTGTTTCTCGATACCAATTTATTTCCGATCACATTCTTGTCCATAGGTTTGGGAACAAGAATCCAGGTCTAGTTTCTCTCAAGCTAATCAAGCTCTTCTTCCATTACTTTTACCCAACTTTCATCATTACATGCTTCATTTACATCTTTAGGCTCAAACTCAAATATCAAACATGTTTCTTCTCTAGCAATTCTTCCTCTAGTGTAAACACCTCTATTCTTATCACCAATAATAGCATCTTCAGAATGATTAATCCTTGCATATTGTGAAGTCTTTGGAATAGGCTTTGTAGCAGATCCTTCGATATCAACATCCTCCTCATTTGCCACAAGTTTAGCTTGTTCTTTCGAATCATTTTGATTCTGATTCTGCACTTCCATAATCTGATTATCTTCAAGTATATCATACCTACAAGTTCTCTCAGATCTCTGCACATTTTTATCAACTCTGACATTTGCACTTTCAACAATCTTCTTCAGTCTATAGTTATAACATTTATATACCTTGCTCTTCGTGGAATATCCAAGAAATATCCCTTCATCAGTTCTCGGATCAAACTGTCAAATATCCTCATCTCTCTTAATATAACACTTGCTTCCAAAAATTCTAAAATACTTCACTGTAGGAACATGATCAAACCAAAGTTCACAAGGAGTCTTACCGGTTCCTTGCTTTATATGTACCCGATTCAAAGTGTATACTACAATGCTCACTGCTTCTCTCCAGTAGATCTGCGAAAAATTTCCTTCAATCATCATACTCCTAACTATGTCCAGAATAGTTCTATTCCTTCGCTCTACAACACAATTCTGTTGTGGGGTTCACGGAGCAAAAGTCTGCCTTTTTATCCCATGTTCTTCACAAAAAGCATAAAACTCACCAAATGTGAATTCTCCACCTCTGTACGATCTTAGACACTTCAATCTCTGTCCAAACTCAATCTCTACCATCATCTTGAATATTCAAAATTTCTAAAAGGCTTTTGATTTCTCTTTCAAAAAGGTAACCTACATTATCCTTGAATGGTCATCAATAAATAGCATAAAGTATCTATCTCCATAATAGCTTCTTGTCTTAGTACAACCACACAAATCGGTATGCACCAAATCTAGCAATCCACTTGAAGAGTATGTCTTATTCTTAAAAGTAGATCTAGTCAGTTTACCCAGCCGACACTCTTTGCACATATTATCAGGCTTGATCAGCTTAGGCAAATCTCTTACAGCATTAGTAGTGCTAACCTTCACCATATTATCAAAATGCACATGACAAAATCTTCTATGCCACAACCAACTGTCATCAATCTTCGCAACCAAACACTTGTTCTTAACAATTTTCAAATGAAATAGATTACCTCTAGTCTGTGTACCAGATGCAATAAGATTTCTTGTGCTTCCAATGATTTTACACTTCCCTTGCATGAACTCCAATCGGAAGCTCTTACCTAGTAGTTGTCCAGCACTCAATAAGTTATGTCTTAAGAAAAAAATACCGAACATAATCAGTATTGTTCTTACCATCAAGAGTGATAAATCCTTTTCCTCTAATAAAAAAAAGACTGCTATTACTAAATCTAACAACACCACCATTATAATCTTCAAGCTTCACAAACTTATCTTTATCACCAGTCATATGATGTGAGCACCGACTATCAATGATCCATTCATTTCTTTTATCAACAGGCGAAACCAAAGCTTTCTCTTCTTTAGGATTATCTTTTTTAATAGCAATAAACACAATCTCTTCTTCATCAGCAGATTCATCATCAGTCACACTTTCTTCAACATAAAAACTTTTATGACCCTTGGAATGAAATTTTTTAGATCTGAACTTAGGTTCCTTGAAAACTTTATTAGGACATCTAGATGCAATGTGACCAATCCCATTACAGTTAAAGCATTTCAAAGACAACTCTCCTTCATACTTACAAGAGCCCTTAGGTAGTCTTTTTGCAATCAAGGCTTCAAGTTCATCAATCTTCCTTTCCTTTTCCATGATCTCTTCCCATTACTTAGCATAGTGATTGAAGTTGTCTTTAGAGGAGCTCTCTCCCTTTTCATACTTAGTCAGATTGGCTTTGAATGCAGTATCAACCTTCGGAAGCTCCTTGCTAAGAGTAGTCATCTCATAGGCACAAAGTCTACCAACCAAAGTTTCTCTTAAAATGTCTCTAATAGTTATTCCTCAATAGCAACAACCTTCTCAATATAACACATGGGTAAAGATCTCAAAATTGTGTTTACAACTTCATCATCACTCAAGGTACCACAAGCACATTTGATTCGACAAACTAGATCATTTACTCTCTACATATAACCTAAGATAGATTCGCTTTCACTCATTTTCATATCTTCAAATTTTCCTTTAAGACCCTGCAACTTAGCTTGCTTAACATAATTGTCACCTTCATTAATAGTTTCTAATTTAGTCCATACCTCATGTGTTGTCCTCAATCCATAGATGTGTGAATATTCCGTGTCTGATAAGGCACTAATCAAAGCTTCCCTTGCTAACATGTTCTTCTTGAATTTCTTCTTTTCAACAATAGTAGCTGAGACAAGTCATTAGGAATGGTGTACAGCTTCTCTGTGATATTCCAATATTCATCTCCCATGCATATCACATAAGTAGTCATCTGATCTTTCCATATCAAGTAATTGCTTCCATCAAACTTACGGCTTTCTTTCCTTATGCTTGCCATGTCAAATCACCTTCAAGCGATTAAGCTTCTTCAAAAGGACTCAGCTCTTATACCAATTGCTAGGCCCAAAAAGAAGGCAAGCACAACTACGAGGAGAGGGTGAATTAGTTGTGCACTAACAATTAAACTTTAAAACCACTTAAACCAATTAATAATCTCATACATAAACAATAAAGCAAGATCCACAATACATAACACAAAATATCGAATTTTGTTCTCGAGGAAACCATGTTAAGGGAAATCCCCGGTGGGAATCAAACCCACTAGATAGAAATACTCTATTAAAAGTACTACCTGTTTAAGAGCAAATGAAAATACAAAAAGGGAATGCACATGCATTGATAGGCCCACTACCTAGAGCTCACTGCTCACAATACAACGATACGTCCCTCAGTCGAATTCACTACCAATCTTGTTTAAAATTCACAAGGGCGGACAAACTGTCCAAAATAAGCAAACTGACTTACAGCATCTCCTATGCTAGTGCAATTCCAATGAAGTAAAATTTCTGCCTCAATTGTAGAATACAAACATCCTCTCTTCTCCTCAATTACACACACCGTAATCACAAAATGATTGCCCATTTTATACATATTACAATATAACCAAGTCGGCTAGGACCCATACACATAAAAGATACAACATTATGCTCAAATCACAAGGCAATCCAAATCAAGTCGGCCAAGACTTACATAGGATCCAAAACATTATCCTTGAACACGCTACAGCGACGCCAAATCAGCTCCAAGAATTGCAACACGTTACTTCACCAAGTCGACTAGGACCTAAATGAAGAAAAGCCAACACGCTAGCAAAATACCACATGCGATCACCTCAATCAATGCGATCCTTGAACACACTACAGCGACGCCAAATCAGCTCCAAGAATTGCAACACGTTACTTCACCAAGTCGGCTAGGACCTAAATGAAGAAATGCCAACACGCTAGCAAAATACCACATGCGATCACCTCAATCAATGCGATCCAGCAACAAGGTCATAACACGATCCAAAAATACTAGCAAGCAGCATGAATAACTTCTCGAACCTTCTCATCATCTTGATCTCAAAATCCAAACTCATCTCTTCACTGAATACCAACAATAATGAACACAAGATTCTCTTACAATAGAAAGATAACTTGCTAAACTCTAAATCATGAACAACACCAGTTGAGAAAACAAAAAGGAATCCCAACACTACTGTCAGCTTCACATCAACTGAATCAACCATACTGATCCTCACTGAAGCAATAACTCAACCTCTGTCACAACAGGAACACTGAAATAGTGTCACTTGATAAATCAATCATATCTTCCTCAAATTATCACCTAAACTTCTGCGAACCTATGTAGACCAACCATAGACATATGTGAGCCATACCTTACAATTGGAACACAGAATCTTTAATGTAGCATCTGAACAACCGAAATCTCCTCACTAGACATACTAAACACACTCTCTACAACAACAATTAGTAACAATTAGTATGTTGACATCAATGACAAAACATTAATGTCGGCACACACAAACACCAAACTCATACATGCTCAACAATCTTCCAACATCCATGCCTCAGAAGAAGTGTCCAATATGTGCAAGAATTGGACATGATGTGAAGAATTGTTGGTGCCATCAGTTGGAAAATCTGTGGACTCGATGCAAACTTGGGTAGATTCCCGAGTTGAGTCCAGGAGAGTCACTGGATTGGACTCCGGAGTTTTTTTTTGACTTGGGAGTTTTTTTGAAGGACTCAAACGTGGACTTGGGAGTCCTTGACTAAGACTCTCAATATTTGCTAAGAACGCCCAGCCAAAGTGAAAACATAAAAAAAAAAAAGGCAATTTTTTTTACTTTTATGATTTGTTATTGCTCAAAACAGGTTTGGAGGGTTATCAATTTCTTTTTGTTTGTTTTTTTGTAAAACAACGGTCTTTTTCTTTTGTCAAGTCCTTTCTCGAGTTTCTTCCGAGTCCCAGTCCGAGTCCAATTTTTTGAGTCCCCGAATTTGAGGTGAGTCCAAGTTTTCCAAGTATAGTTGGTACAACTTGTTGATGTCAGTTTTGTACCACTACATAACATATAGTAATTGAATACTTGATATATCATACCAAACACTCAACCCTCTCTTGAAAAGTATATACTCATGAAGAACATGAGAAAACTCCAAGGTTCCTTACACTTGTGGATACTAACTCAGTTATATTAATGTGATTTGTTGGTTAATCACATAGGCGGGCTTACGTTGTTCACTTGAGGATGTCAAACTCTCGCTATGATGATGATCTTAGCTTTGCAATGTATACTCAAATTTATATCACTTCCAACTTTGCTCTTCAAACTCCAACTACTAAACTACTCACTGCTTTACTACTACTCCTATAGAATGGAAAGATTAGCAAATGGACCGGGATCAACCTAATGAAAGCTTGCCAGCAGCACTACCTCCATGGGTGCAATGATTCAAAGGGATACTCTTAGAATTTTCACACTAACACTTATCTTCCAACCCAACTTGAAGTACAAGCGGAAAGATGAAATGCAAGTAGAACTTGGGAGCAATTGGACTAGATTACCACACAAAGCTTCCTAACAAGCCACTAGGATACTAGTGGCCTAGTATATAGATCCCTATCAAACATTCACTAACATCACCATACAACTAGCCATCTACTTCTACTCTAACAACATGAAATGAAATCCTATTTTAATTTGAGAGATGGGAAGAAACATGCAATGCACCAAAATGATCATGTATATCCACCATGCAAACCACAACAATGAATAGAGAACAATTTTGATAGTATTTTGGCAACAATTCTCCAACATAACTCTGCTTTACAAATGAGACCAAATGGCCTTATATAGAGGATTCAAATACAATGAGTGGCCAAGATTAATAGGCAAAAACTTTAAATCAAGGGCCAAGATTAAGAGGCAGAAGCCTTGATTAGGGTTTCCATAACCACCCACTACAAATATTTAATATCCACCCAATTACAATTAAGCACCACCATGTGGGCCAATAGGAAAATTACATTGTCATTATGGGCCAATAAGAAAATTCAAATCCTTAACAACCGGATAAGGATCAACGACATGTGGATCAATGAGAAGAGGGCACATGTATATGAAGCCACCTCATCACCTTGGGAAATGTGTTGCTTATCCTCATCCTCCTTTCAGATTCAATGAACCTGGACATAATCTCGTCAAATCGTTACAATGTGACACTTAACATGCTTTTATTGAATGAGGATATGGTTGCCACCTCAGCAAACCCATCTTTCAAACTTGATAAATATCCTCTAATTGTTGAGGAGAGATCATTTGTTAATCCTTCAATTGTGATGGCTCATCTTCAACTGTTCCATCTCTCATGCTCTTTGAATAGTTGTTGTCTTGAATCTTGCCCTCTTGTGATAATTGGGTTCTTCCTTCCGCTTCTTAATTACGAACCAAATCTTGTCCCTGACTTCGTAGCATCTCCTCTTCAACATTTTGGGTCCATATACCTCATTATTAGTAGTCTAGAGGGTCTAAACAAGGCCAAACTTAAGTCTGTCATAAAAAAAACTAGGCCTTCAAATAGTGCATTGCAAGATGAGACGACAAAATTTGGTGCACGAAAAGAGGCCCCAGCTCGGAGATGAGACACGAATAGATGGAAGTAAAACATGCCCGGCTCAAAGATGAGCGACAATTAGAGGGGACTAAAACCCGTTCAGCTCAGAGATGAGCAGCAAATAGACGGATCTAAATCGTGCACAGCTCAGAGATGAACAAGAAATAGACGGAGCTAAAATGTGCTCAGCTCGGAGATGAACAAGAAATAGACGGAGCTAAAACATGCTCAGCTCGGAGATGAACAATAAATTTTCTTGAACTGAGAAACAAGTCCCATCTCCAAAATACTTCATAATCTGCCCAATTTACCTCGTCTTCCATCCATTCTCATCCTCCAACTTCGCTGCCTCTCCCAGATTAGAATTAAATCAATACCATTTCCATCCTTAGGCAATTTTACCAGTGCTACTTTCTCACCTTGCTATCAAACAATAGCCTCAAGAGTTCAAAGCTGGGCACAAACAAATCAGATCTGGCCAAACACATCAGATCTGGCCACCCCTAGTATTTCGAATCTGTTCTTAAACTCGGATCTGCTCCTAAACTTGTATTTGCTGATGCCCAAGCCTGATGTCGCTGCTTACATGTTTGAAACTCTGCCCTCTAAATTCGAAAGCCTCCAAATTCTGGAAATGCTAGCCTTCCTTGTCTTAAAATCACTGCATTATATCAAATTTTCAGATGCCCTAGCCTTGCAATTTGAAATTGATGACCCTCTAAATTATGGAATTGTTTGTCTTCAAACTCGAAAGCCTGCCCTCAAACCCGAAATTCTGGAAATGATGGCCTCCTTCGAAAATGCTGGCCTTCTATCAAATTTACAATGTCCACAAATCTGATAATTTTGGGTCTATTAGAGCTCAAAAATCGCTGTCTACATACTCAAGTCTCTGCCTTGCATCAAATTCGCAAGCCTCCAAATTCGAAATTCTCCCCCCAATGTATTAAATTCAGTCCTATCTTAGACTGCTCCTCAAAGCAATGCCCTTGACTGCTGCTGCAAACACAGTTCGCTGCCTTATTGTCTTGAATGCTCTCAAACTCGGGCCTTCATACAGATCCCTGCCTTCCTAATTAATATCGCTGCTTCTCCTGCTATAAATTTTGAACTGCTCTGCTTATACTCGGATCTGCACTTCTATCTTATGTTTCGCACCCTCTTCCTTATGTTTCGCTCCCTTATGGACCAGATCTGGCCCTCTTCTCTATGTCCCTGCTTCTTTGCTAATTTTGGTGGCCCTGCTCCTTAAAATCGCTGCTCTGCTCCTTGTTGTTCGAGGGCTGGGAATGGATGAGGAGAGGAAGAGGGGCTTGCGCTCCCCTTATACCCACCTAGGGCTCCTAATTCTAGGGCCGACCTTGCACCATGGAGAAACAAACAAATTAAATAATTGACAAAACATTGGGGCCGACTTGCATAAAAGAAATATATGCCAAATACAAACAATTAAATCCTCATTTAGATTTTCGAAAATTGCCTTGATCCACTTGATTTCAATTCAGATTTTAAAGCAAGCTTATATTTTATTTCCCAAGAATTACAATTCAATTGCCCAATTTGATTTTTATAGGCCAAGGCTATGATTTCAAAGCAAAATCCTAAATGATTATGCTAAAACTTTCATTTTTTTGGGCTAGATTTTAATGTTAATGCCCAGATTTTACAATTAAAATGCCCAAAGTTTCGAAATTATGCATGGATTTTGCAACATTTAACAATCTATTTGCCCAGATTTGACAATTTCAATCTCAGATTTTACAATTAAAAACAAAATATAAAATGATTCTAAGACTAAAATTCGTGATCTCAAAAGGTGGTAAGTTCAAATTTTCGAATTGCCAAAGCCCAATTTATTGAAATAAAAGCCAAAAAATCGAATCCAAATACATTGGTAAGTTTTCATCTCCCCAAATTTGAAATTCAATTTCGCATTACAATTCTCTTGGCAAATCAAAAAACATTTTAGTCCAAAAATCCATTCTAAATCGTTCTTTCCAAGTTCGAAGGTTTGACCAAGGCATCGGGATCCAGAGGAGAAAGTCAAGGCAAGACTGAAAATGGGGGTCCCCAAAATTTTGGGGCGATGATGTGAGACCTCACAACACAACTCCATGGCCAAAGGTTCATCCAACAAATCACATGAAAACAAGCCATGTCAAAGTGGAAATACACAATGGAGGCACAAGAACAAACAGAAACAAGGTAATGTTGTTGAAGAAGAAGATTCTCCTAATGAGATATACATGTTTTCAAACTATCCTTTTAAAGAAGGTTCACAATTAACCTCAATTTGGTATGTGGACTCAGGTGCTACAAAGCAGATGACTAGACAGAAGGAGTGGTTTCTGACATTGAAACATCATCATGGTCAACACATGACTAGACAGGAGTAGTTTCTAACATTGAAACCTTGTTATGGTCAAGTCTCTTTGGGAGATGATACCACTAATGACATCCAACGTATTGGTGACATCTCTTTGCAATTTGGCATACATCATTGCAGGCTCACTAAAGTTTTGTATGTATCGGGACTAACCAAAAATCTCTTATCTATTAATCAATTTCTCGATCATAACTTGAGAATTGAGTATGATAATAACTAGGATAAAAAGGTATGTGTCATTCACGATAAGTCTAAAAATTCAAAGATTGTTGCACATGCCACCAAAACTTGTAAAACGTTTAGACTTGATAAAATTTCTAATGATCAAGCTTTAATGACTAAGGGTAGTGATCTAGTCATGTTATGGCAATGTAGATTTGGTCATGTGAGCACTAATTATTTGTTACCCTATGTATGAAAACTTCCCTCACTTGAGAAGTTGAATATTATCTATTCTAGTTGTATTGTTGGGACGCAACATCAGGCACTTGCTATCTAGGTGGGGATCATGCAAGCCAACCTTTGTAGCTAGTGCATACCAATCTGTGCAGGCCCATGGCAATAAGTCACAAGGGATTTCGGTATTTTCAGCTTTTTGTTGATGATCAAACTTGAAAAATGTGGGTGTATCATTTGCAGCACAAGGATGAGGCCTTTTCCTACTTCAAAGAGTTTCGCACTCTTGTGGAGAAAGATACAAATCATTGTATTTGTGCCTTCTACTCGGTGCGAGGGGGTTAATACACCAGCACAGAATTCTCCACATACCTGAAGGAAAATGGAAGTCGACGTCAACTAACTGTAGCATACACACCTCAACAAAATGGAGTTGTTGAACGGAAAAATTGCATCATCATGGAGATGGTAAGTAGCATGTTAAAAGATTCTCAATTGGATCATGGATATTAGGCTGAAGTTGTGCATACAACAGTTTATCTTCTAAATCGTGCACCAACCAAAGCACTTGATGACATTACACCAGAAGAAGCATGGACAAGGGTAAAAACTTCTATCTCTCCTCTTCGTGTATTTGGAAGCACTGCTTATAAGCATATTCCTAAACAAAAAAGGAAGAAGCTAGATGACAAATCAATGCAATGTATTCTTCTTGGATATAGTAATGGATCTAAAGCATATCACTTATGGATCCTAACACAAAGAAGATTTACCTTAGTGTAGATGTAATTTCTGATGAAAATAGTGATTTCAGTTCACCTTCTACGTCATCACTTGATTCATATAGTGCTCCAATATTCAACATTGATGGAAAAAATTATGGGAATGTTGACAGTCAATCTAATTCAACACCCACAAAGGTCACAAAACCTTTACCAAAGGGATATACTAGTATCATTCGCAACACAAAGCTAGATGGAATTGCAAGCACTTCCACTTCAGGACCAAGGACTCACAGCATGACTTGCAATGAGGTAAATCTAGCCGTGATGACTTCGGTTGTTTATACTTTTGAGCCATCTAATGTTCAGGGAGCACTAGAGTTAAAGCCTTGGAAAGAGGTTATGGACGCAAAGTATCAATCTCTGAGGAAAAACAACACTTGGGAGCTTCTTGATCTACCACCTCGTAAGAAAGCAATTGGATGTAAATGGATATTCAAAACTAAGAATAAATAAAATGGTAGTATAGTTCAGTCATCCTCAAAGCATGACCATCCTATTCTCTTTTCAAATTGGAGATTTGATCAGTCAGGTTCATGTTCCTTTCCATGAGTTTAGAGACCGCTTCTTCGGTTTCATCAAAACTAATCTGTCCAGATAATTCTTCAATTGTTTCCTAACTTTCACTTAGTTGCAAAGCCAATTCTTTCCTCTTGGCAAGAGAATCTTCTCAGTTTGTTTTCAAGAGAAGCAATAGTTTCATTTGCTTCTTCCAGCTGCTTTTAATACCTATAAACCTCCATGATCTTTTCTCAAGCGGTTAAGCTTCCTTTTCTTGAGAACTAGGCTCTGATACCAATTGTTAATCCTAACCAGCTACTGAGAGGGGGGGTGAATCAGTAAATTCAATTTCTTGTAATCTTTTTCTGTTTATTATTCCGGTTAATACTGAAAATATAAAGAATGCTTAAACAATCATAAACAGAAATCACATGCAACACAAGATGTATACGTGGAAACCCTCGATTAGAAGAAAAAACCACGGTGGAACAGAACCCACAAAACTCCACTACTGCACTAATAAAGCTACTCGGTTAAAGGCTTACAAAGCACTAGTTAGAATGCTACCCGATAAAGGGATTTATCAAAGATCGGTTAAGATTTTGACCATGTAAGGAGTCACCTTGTCAAAGGGCTTAAAACATCAACAAAGATGTCACCAATGAAGGGATTTATACAACAAAACCTGTTAGGGTACACCCTAATTAAGGGATTTAAATGTGCTTCTCACAATAAAAGCAATGATCTTCATTAACACTTTATCTGTCGATCAGATCATACCTGTTCACTCCTTGCTCTGCTTTGCTGTTGAATCTTTCACTCTCTGTGACTGTATCCTTCTCAGAAGACTCTGCTCTTCTGCTCTTCTCTCTCTGTGCTCTTGATTTTCAACAACAACGCTTCTCATGCATGATGACCTATATTTATAAGAAATTATCTTATTATTATTACACCAAACGGTGCCGCCAAGCTGTAACTCTTCCAAAAATCTCCGCATGCAAAACTCTTGATCAAAAAGCTTGCAATCAGGTCTTTAGTTTACCTCGAGACGCTCGCAGAAAGAAAAGCTAACTCCAATTCTTCTGAAAAACACTCCGCAAAATCCGGATCGGATTATAAAGCACTGACATGAAAATTTGCAATTTTGAACGCAAAAAGGTGTGCAACCTATTTAGTCATCTGCCTTCTATGGTGTCCTACTAGGCCGGTTGGATAGGACCGGACCGGTATTAATGTGACCGGTTAAGGTACATTGTTTTCCTAGTAAGTCTACCGATTCACCACTGTTGCTCTAAACTTGAGTACCAGTGTGTTTGATGTTTGCCAATGATGACAACTAAGCTTTATGCCAACACAATTATACTTATGTGATCAATGTAAACTTGTGTATGTGTGCAAAGTAGCTTCTATTTATCTCAATTATTGTGCCTTTGATGTTAATTGACTGAATGATGCATGAAAAAAGTTTTAAATCCTTAAAAATCTTTGAATTTCTTGGGTTTTTCAATTTGCGGAGTCTGGACACCGTGTTCGAGTCCAAGCCCAAATCCAGCTTGTCGAGTCTGAGGCGAGTCCAAATCTTGTAACTATGGTAGAGAGTATATGGTAAAGTAGAAATGGTACACTGTTTTCCTAGTAAGTCTACCGGTTCACCACTGTTGCTCTAAACTTGAGTACCGGTGTGTTTGATGTTTGCCAATGATGACAACTAAGCTTTATGCCAACACATTTATACTTATGTGATCAATGTAAACTTGTGTATATGTGTAAAGTAGCTTCTATTTATCTCAATTATTGTGCCTTTGATGTTAATTGACTGAATGATGAATGAAAAAAGTTTTAAATCCTTAAAAATCTTTGAATTTCTTAGGTTTTTCAATTTGCCAAGTCTGGACACCATGCCCGAGTCCGAGCCCAAATCTAGCTTGCTGAGTCTGAGGCGAGTCCAAGTCTTGTAACTATGGTAGAGAGTATATGGTAAAGTAGAAATGGCAGCAGGACGAGCTCATAAATTGTTGCCAAGACTATGTCAAAATTAATATACAATTTTCATTGAAAATATGGTGGAACTTTCTGATGATTTTCTACATTTTGCATGGTTTCTACTTCTCAAAGTTCAAGTTCAAGTCCATTGATTTTAATTGAGAAATGTGGAGATATTTAAAGAATTCTTTGGTTCATACCATTTGTAGTTTGCTGATTGCAAATTGCACAGTATGGTTAGTCTAAACTCTAAACCTCATTTTGAACATAATTCGATTATGGATGTTCGTTTGGATTGCACCATTATTGGGTATATATATGGATTAATTACAATATTAAAATCTTTCACTACCTTATAAGATTGCACTCTTTCTATGGCATTGTGTCTCTAGTTAAGTAGAAATTAGTTCCGTAAGAAATTCATTTATTTGAGCATTTATCCATTGTTATCATTGCCCTTAGGTGTTCAAAGTAGGTTAGGTTTCTCAAAATCCTTATCCTTTTTATCTTTTGTTTGAAGTTTGTGTCAGTTTAGTATTCTAGTTCAGTGTAAGGGAATTGAATTAATGATCTAAAATGGTGCTACCCCATCCATGTACCTTTCCAGTAATTAAGCCAAACTTAGGTTGGCAAGGCAAACAAGAAGATATTATTTCGGAGGTGAATACTCTAGCTTCGAGATATAAGAGGAGCACTGTTGAATATATGAGAGTTCGCATTGTATTGGGCGAAGAAGAAGAGTTGGCTAAAAATATTCCAATAGGTGCTGTTATACCAAAGCATCCAGATCCTCAAGCCGATCAATAGAGGAGTATGTTCCACATTTCTTTAATATTGTATTAATATTTTTCAATAATCATATATATATGCAGATATTTTTTTGTATAAAGTGCAAATTGTGTTTGTAGCATAAAATAAACCTGATCTTTAAATTTCAAATCAAATTATGAGCATAAAACACACCTGATATGTCCATAACTCTTGTGACAAGTCACGAGTGCCATCTTTAAACCCTTGGATTGCTACATTGCTTATTCCTGCACTCTTTCGCTCAAAATGCGCTCCCGAGTTCTTTCAATTTTAAAATATGGGCAATCAAGCTGGCATGTTAAGGACTACTTTCATACAAGTGCTTCAAAAAATAAATATACTGTAGCATATACATAATACTACAAGATGTGCAATTTTCAAGGGCAAATTAACACAACAAATTTATTTTTCAACATATTAAAATACTTGTAAATCAGCCAGCATCATCAAAACTCTAACTTCAATTACACATTAAAAATCATAAAAGTAGAAATAGAGGCTCAAAAAGTTCAGTGAAATCCTTAATTGGAATATCAATCCTTACCGGCAATCCAACCATCACACTCAATATAGCTATATCATTTTTCCCAGGGCTTAGAGAAATGGGTATCTCAACATAGAAGCCTGGACTTGTTTTATTTCCATTTGCACTTCCTACATCATAAATTAAGTTTAGTAAGGTCTTCAATAACGTTTTCAAATTTGTTCATGAAACAAAAACAGACATCATAACCTTGAATGCTCTAAATGCTCTAATATGACTTTAAACTTTATATTATAAATGGATTGGACTACAATTGTGCTTACAAGTTATTAAAGTTGAAGAAACATAAAGGATGGATTGTACCAGCAGACTGGCAGCCAAGAATTACCTTTCAAATTAAATGTAAAAACTTGGTACAAAGTCAAACAATAAACAACTCCCTAAAGTCTATTTCTTAAGAACTTGCTAACATCCATATTTATTTTCTACCAAACATGTAAGGATTCTGTTTCTCAAATCAAAATGAATGATAAGAGAATTTTTTTCAAGATTAACTTATCCATTTAAAATTTCATTTCGCCCATGTTTATCACAACATGCAAATATGGTCAAGGAGAAAGTAATTCCAGTTGCAAACAAGAGTGATTTATACCATATCTAGATCTGGATTGGTTTTAGCAAACAATCCATAGAGGCCCAAAATTTGCGCTGCCTAATCAAACAAAGATCATATATAACAACTATAGAACCACACATAAAAACTGACTCTGTGAAGCATGTATTAGAAAAACCAGAGGATCCTCAACATGATATCTACGATTCTAAACTTCTCACCATAAATGATAATTAGTTTCAAAGACCTTACCTGAGCAAATCTAAGGATCTATGATAAAACTTTGTTTTCAGATTCTGTCTTAACAAATGTGACCATAAAGTTCACAACAAACAACACACAAAAAACATAATTCATTGCACTGAATTGAATAGCCTCATGCTAATGGTTTGGAGACAAAACAAATAGAACCCATGTTGGCACAGGTAGTGTTGTGATGACTTGAGGTTGAGTTGTTAGCAGTTGTCTTACCAATAAGACTACATCTTGTCATTCAAATAGCAAGAATTATGTCAAAGTAGGGGCACTAAATATTGGGTCCTCCCTATTATGAGTAAATTGTATTTTAACACTACCAGTTTATGAAAGCTTTGATCATTTTAGATTCCGGGCTATTGAGCCTCAACATGACAGAGCTATAGACTAGAGGCCAATGAGAGTATTTCAGCAAACAAAGTAAAACTTCAAATAACGAGTAGACAAATTTGGAGTCTAGGCTCTGGTGGGACTGACTTATGATGTTATCTTTATTCGATAATAATGTAGGCCAGCTAGAAGAAGGTATACACAACATGCAAGGAAAATTGATTAACATGGAAGGAGAAATGGTTGGCACACAAGCAGATTTGGCTAGCATCCATTTGACATTGTCCTCAATAAATAATTCCATCCTGCTATCCTTCTCACAACCAAGTGACCAACCCCATACACCACCAACTCTCAATGTTTCAATCAATTAGGGTGGACCATTAGAACAACCAAATGCTTGCACTCATTCTGGATCTTGGAATTTGGTAACAAAAGTACACATCTAAAAGTTTGATGGAAAGAATCCAGCCACCTAGATTAACCAAATCAAGAATTAGCTTTATATTCATCAATTCCCATGTGGACAAAAGGTTACAGTTGCATTCTTATATCTGGTACTAAAGCATTTTATTTGGTACAGATGGCTGTGGGCTTAAAATAAGAGGCTAACCCTCAATGTCATCAAGTCAATTTTCATAGAGGAATTGCTGATGTAATATAGTTATAGTGTATCAAAGAATCACTTCAACCAGTTAGGGAAAACTACAACAAACAAGATCAATCAAAGATTATATTCAACAATTCTAAAAACTATCCTTACAAGTAGAAACAATTACGAAGGAGAACTTGAATGACTTGTTTCTTTGCAGGCTGAAGGCTACCATCCATTGTGAGGTATGCATGCTTAATCCTCTTACTATACTTGTTTCTTTTATCAAGACACATAGGGAAAAGGAAAATAGTTGGGCTCTCAAAAGGCAAGGTTTTAGTAGCATAAGAGAGAAGAAAAAACAAGCAAAAGAGTTATACATTAACTGTGATAGAAAATACAACCCCAAACACAAATGGGCTGAAAAAAATGTTGTTCAAATTTGAGGAGGCTGGTGAGGAAGAAGTGTTAAGTTTTATGGCCTTTACGGCAAACATCCTCTACTTGAGCAATAAATCGATATGCTAAATAATAATAATAAATATTGGGAATATTTATTATTTATTGTTTATCATCAAATCAATATATATGTTGGTTGAATTAATTAAGGACCCAAGGTTGGCCTCTTGGCTTTAATATTAAATAGATTTATTAAGACCAAGTCGGCCCTCTTGAAGATACTTCAATTCATATATATGGTGTTGGATTCTAGGGAGAGAAGCACCAAAAACATAACATGCTTCCCTCCCCCAAAGGTTTGATATTCTGCCTTGAGCGAATTTGGAGTAAAAGCTGATTGTAATAATAAATAAGAGAAATGTATTAAAGGCTGCAAATCATTCCCTGCTGTACAATCTCAGTCTAGGGCAGTGCCATGCATTGCAAACTTGAAGGAGCTGCTATATGTGCTGCGAGCTTTGTGAGCAGCAATATTATTCATCCTTACCTGCGATTTCAGTTTGGATTCTGCAACATACACTCTCAGGTATGAGTTGGTGACAGCAGTCAACATGAACAAGAATTCTGAGCATTAAGGCATCTAGGAAGGCTAAGGAGTGAAGATCTGCAATTAAAAGATTTGCTTCGTGGATCGGGGATCCTCAGCAAATCATTATGCAAGAGAAAGGACAGACCTTGTAGACATCATATGTTCTTCATATCCGGGTAACATCTCACCTTGCATGTATATATTATATTTTATCCTGTGCTTAGTGTTTGAAAGATCTCTCTAGTTTGATCATTCCTAGGTAGATTCTGAAAAATACTAACAAGAAGAAGATGAAGTATTAAACCTTGTTATTGACCAAGAGGCAAAATCCAGAGATATCCAACCAACTATTTTTTTTCAAAAGTTTTCTGGAATAAGCATCCCACAAACTCTCAAGGAAGTGGATTTCTTGGAAAAAATGAGAGTGACAATGTTGATAGGTTCAAGACAGACACACAACTTCATCAATAAGATGTTAGCTTCTCATTTGAATTGTTTTATCTATTTAGATCCTAAACATTAAATCATGATTGCAAATGGGGATGCAGTCAATTATTTAGGGAAATGCCATGGCATTAAATTTTCCATGGGAGATATTGACTAGATTGCCCTATGTTTCCCACCTCGATGAGTGCAATTGGCAGATTTTGAAGTCCAATGACTTGCTTCATTGGGAACAATTGAGATGAACTTCCAAGAGCTATTCATGTGCTTTCATTCAATGGGTAGGATAGTCGAGCTAAGAGAGTTGAGTGCAATGTCTTCGGTTTTCACAAGCAATTGATTCTGATCCAGATCCATACCCTCCAGTCACAGTACCACAGCCCGCGACATCTCTTCTATTCCATATCCACAGCTAACACTTGGTAAGCTTCCATCAAATGCCAAATATTTTAATAACGGGGTAGATGGATTTGTGGCTTAATGGTTTTTATTAGAAACACAATAATCACACTACACCACCGAATTAGCAATTAGTTGTAGAAAGGAACTCAATAGTTTTTAACTTTTTGGAGATATGCCAAAAGGATTGCCTCCCAAAAGAGCTCATGATCATGTTATTCAACTACTGCTAGGGAGCCAACCACCCAACATTAGGCCCTGCAGGTACTTATATGTACAAAAAGGTGAGATTGAGAGGATGGTACTAGAGATGTTAGGTGCATATATCAATAAGCATTGTTAGAGTAGAAGATGCTCCTAGAGATGCTAGATGCATAGCCATATATTATTAAGCATAGTTAGAGTGAATACTCTTCTCCAATGGTAATGGTTTGCAAGAAAGATCACACCTAGAAAATGTGTTTTGATTACAAAGACCTCAACAAGTACACCATAAAGGATAAGTTTCCAATTCTAGTTATTAATGATTTGTTAGATGAGCTAAATGGTACTGTTTATTTTACCAAACTTCATGCTTATTCTACTTATCATCAAATCAGAATTAGAGATGAAGATATACGTAAGACCACTTTCCAAACCCTTTAGAGCCCACTATGATATTTTGGTAATGCGTTTTGGTTCCACAAATGAACCATCTGCATCATAGTTGGAAAACTCAAACTTGGTAGCCCAAAATTTTCACTTGGACTCCAGACTTAGTAAGAAAAACATAATTACACAAACAAAGAAACTAATGCATTGTAGAGAACATGAAGTCTTTTGGAATCATTAATTTTCAACAATTACATATGTCATATAACTCTCAGATCAATAAATTATATAGCTCTACAGAGTCTTAATATACAAGGACCAAGGGCCTAGATTTGGATATAACAAGAGGAGGGTGATAAGTAGGGGTCTAGGTGCGTAGCCCCCAAGAGGGTAGAGGGGTAGCACCCCTTCAAGGGTCTAGGGGCAACACCTCCCAACGAGGTTAAGCTGCTATGTAGCATTTTCAACTTTCCTGCTACACTAGGTCCTCACTATTTCTAACTAAATCTTCATCCTTCAGAGCATTTGACCAAGTTAAATGATTAAAAACACACAGCTGAAGATAAAAATATCATCAATCTTGAATCTTATCAAATATTTGAACTTCCAAACCCTTCTTTCAAGGTGTTTTGTTGCCTAGCTACAAAATACCTCAGTTGCTAGCAGAGCTTTTTACAAGTTTGAAACAATAGCTCAGCATACAAATCGTATCAATTCAACACATTTTACTAGGTAGCAGGTGAGTTATGCTAACTCTATCAAGATTGTGTCAAGTTTTCATATAGAGATCCTAAATTCAAAGTTTGATGAATTCCATTTTCAAATTTCAAAAATTGTTTTGGTATTTTTTGATGACATCTTGATATATAGCAAAACTATGGGAAAACAATTGCAACATGTGAATCACATTTTTGAAATTCTTGAATGGCATCAGCTTTATGCTAAGCAATTCATGCATGTTTTTGGAGTCAAAAAGATAGAGTGCCTTTATCATATTGTTTCCCATGGAAGAGTCAAGGTGGACCCTCACAAGATCAAGGCCATAGTAGAATGGGAAATGCCTAAACGATCGTGAACCCACATGGTTTATTAGGGCTCACTGGCTACCATTGTCGATCTGTTAAAGCATACAACAGCATAGTAGCACCACTACCCGCTTTATTGAAGGATTCCTAGTGGAAAGAAATGACAACCAAGGAATTTGAAAAGCTAAACAAAGCCATGTGCAAAACTCTTGATCTAGCTCCCATCATGTCTCCCAACACCACCCTCAATATGGTTGAGCTCCCATGTAATCATTGAGGTTTGTTGTGTCGATCAATATGTATATGTGATCTAACCCTAGAATTGGAAGCATTTCATGAGTATATCTATATTATTGTCTAATCTGATTAAAGGTTTCCAAAGTAGGCTTATCTCATTCTATTCCTTGAGTAAGACTTACATCTCTAACTATATTGTGTTCCTTACTTCATTTGGAATTATGAATTTAGGGCGAAACATAAGGTGATCCAAGAGAGGAACACTACATTTTGGCAATTTCTTCTCCACATTCTATTAGGTTCTTGATTCGGGTGCTTTGCACCACATGGCTTAATATCAAGACAAATTCATATCTTTGGAGCCTTGTTCTATGCCGACCATTTTGATGGGTGACATCCCTCCTATTGAAGCATGTGGGAGAGAACTTCTTGATGTGGGTGATGACACATTTCAAGCTGTTCTTTGTGTGGTGCCCCTATTATCAACTAATCTCCTTTCATTTTATCAAATCAATGTGTAATGTCCCCAAATTAATGGAGAGTCAATTAATTTAATTAATTAATTAGGTCATCCCAAAATTTAAATAATATTATAAAGGACCTCTTTAATTAATTAATTTAGTTATAAAATAAAACGGGGCCAAAATAATAAAATAATAAGTAAAGTTATGTCGGCCCAATGTTACTTTCCAAAAACTTCTTGGAGGCCTTTTTATAGCGTTGGTTGGCACCATAGGTAGCATAGGGAGTTATCTTTTCTTGTGTATGTGTGATTCCAATTGGAATTGAGTCTTGTGTGCATTTTCAAAGGTGGAAGACCCTCCCTACTCAGTAATTGCAGTTTCAGTGGTTAGCAACCACCCTAATCTATCGTTGGAGATATAGCTTCAGATATTTCACTGTGTACTTCATTGTCAGATTTGTGAAGTCTTCTTGCAAAGACAAATTTGGCAAGACTGGTATGATGGAAGTGTGCAGACTAGTATGATGGAAGTGTACAGACTAGTACGGTGGAAGTGTGCTACTAGTACAGTGGAAGTGAGTTAATTGGTATGATGGAAGTTTGCTGACCGGTATAGTGGAGGTGTACCATCCAGTATGGTGGAGGTGTGTCGTTCGATACAGTGGAAGTGTTTTGTACGGTTGAGGGGTGCCATTGGTACATTACAATGGTATCAAAGTTGGTGATCCTACCAGCCTATTAGGAGAATCATGGCACCAAGTGATGGAATGGAAAATGCACATCTGGATATGAAAACCATGTTGAGGGAGTTGATAAGTCAACAACAACTTATTAAGACCCTCGCAAGAGGGTACAAATAGGTGGAGGAGACACTCAATCAATTGACAGAAGCAAGGACGAAGGGAGATTCACAGCGCTTCAACACAAGGTCGATGATGCCAACCTTCCTTCCCAAGATCGAGCAACAAGAAATGCAAACACTCGCTTTGGCTGAGTCATTGAAGCAATGCAAACAGGACCGGGTTGATGGTGGATGGAAGATGGTCATATCTCTCTAAGACTACATAGACCTACGAATGAAGTATCCATCCTCTAAGGGTAATATAGTCTACAACAATAATCTTAAGCGGAAGATTAACAATGGGCTACACGACACCTTAAATCCTAAAGAGGATAAAGGCATGCTCACGGATCCACTTCAACAACAAGAGAATATGGACAAGCAAGAAACAACAAATGTCCCTTCAAGTGGAAATCACCCAAATCGTCAAGACAGCCCCAAGGGTGAGGGAGATGCTTCCACTAAGCTTGTGAAGACAACATTGGCCGATCAATTTCATGGAGAAAGATGGGGACTCTACCAATGACTCTTTGAATGAGCAAGCTCTTCAATTGGTTGAGTATTAAGTTTTTACTTTGATTGGGAATGAGGCATGCATGCTTGCCATCTCCCCTTGTGAGTGGCATCTATTTGGAGAAAGCAAGTTGGATGTTGATGAGTTGTTCGTCAACTCTAGGCAAGGCAATGTTTATATCAAAGTAAAGTAGCAAAAGCTTGTTGGGGATTTGCAATTGGTGCTCACAGTCATGGTGCGGCATCAATCTTTCAACGGATACAGCTATCAACACTTGTGCTTGGTTTGGGATCCCGGAGCTTCGTAATTGGCAAACGGTCTAATGACAGATTGCTTGAGGGCAAGCAATCTCTAGGCAGCAAGGACTGTAATGTTCCCAAATTAATGGAGATTGAATTAATTAAATTAATTAATTAGGTGGTCCCGAAATTTAAATAATATTATAAAGGACTTCTTTAATTAATTAATTTAGCTATAAAATAAAAAAGGGGCCAAAATAATAAATAAAATTATGTCGGCCCAATGTAACTTTCCAGAAACTCCTTGGAGGCCTTTTAAGGCATTGGTTGGCACTGTAGGTAGCATAGGGAGTTATCTTTTCTTGTGTATTTGCGATTCCAATTGGAATTGAGTCTTGTGTGTCGTTTCGGAGGTGGAAGACCCTCCCTAGTCAATTGCAGTTTCAATGGTTAGCAACCACCCTAGTCTGTCGTTGGAGATATCTCTTCAAATATTTCACTATGTACTTCCTTGTCAAATTTGTGAAGTCTTCTTGCGAAGACAAATTTGTGAAGATTGGTACAGTGGAAGTGTGCTACTGGTACGACGAAAGTGAGTTGATTGGTATGATGGAAGTGTGCTGACCGGTACGGTGGAGGTGTACCATCCGGTATGATGGAAGTGTGTCAGTCGGTACGGTGGAAGTGTTTTGTTTAGTACTATCAATAATACTTGCAACAACTCAACCAAAAGAGCATGGCTATAGGTTTGTCTTTAGCTTGTTCTTCTAGTGTAGTTTGCCAAAGCCACATCTTTAGTAAGCATCCAAAAGGGAAGTTTGATGAAGGCAATGCATGAAGAGCATCACGGTCAACAAAGTTAGTTCATATTGATTTGGCTAGTTCATTTCCAAATCCTTCCGTCAGTAAGGCCAAATTCTAGAGTGCTAAACTCTCAATGTATGTGTGTGTCTGTGTGTGATGTTCATCTATCCTAAGATGAAATTTTTCCAGCACATCATCTTATTAATATTTTAAATTCTTCGCTAAATGGCCCTGGTATGAGGGTAGCATACAATATTTACTTAGTGCTTAATTAGGATTGCATTCCTGAAAATACAATTTATATTAAAATGCTACATTTATTGGGTTTATTGTTTTACTCTGCTACCTTTATACAAAGACACTGTAAGAAGTCCTTAAATTAATAGCAGATGATCTTAGGCAAGTAAATAATAATTATGAGAACACTTCTAACTTCTATTCAAGAAATCCCTTTAGTTTGTAAATAAACCTCATTACAGAATTCTGGAATTATTAGAAGTCAAATTCTATACTCATTCTATGTCTGGAAATACGTGATAATGAAAATTCTGATGGAATAGAAAATTTCCTAATGGCAGTGAGCTAAACTGTGACAAAAACGCATCATAAACTTCACCATTTTGAACACCATATCAAATAACATACACTCACATTGAAAGGTAAAAATAAACCAATGTTATGGTGTAAAATTAGAAATAGCCATTTTTGAACATTGAATACATATATAAAGGCCAAGTTTTACAAAAATAAAGCATGGTAAAAAAAATGCAGTTAAATGTTGTCAAAAAAAATTCCTATAGGACATTACAATATTAAATAGACCTCAAATTCTCTACCACAGACTTAAAAATCCTGAATGCTCTGCATCAATCATATGTATCTAATATTGAATGGCCAGTACTTGAGAACATAAAAAATTTATGTAATCTTTTTCCAAATTTATCTATACCATAGATAAGATTAAAATACAAGCCAGCTTACACGACAGTGACATCAAATTTCTTAATTGTTTCAATGAAAACAATTTCAAAACATAGAGGAAAGGAATTTCAAAACATAGAGGAAAGGGTTTTGACGGATGTTTATTATGCTTCGTAGGCAAGAGTGAGATGTCACTCTGTCATGATAAGCAAACAGCTTAACAATTTGATCTCCAGATTTTTTCAAATTACCTATAAAATTATTGTTGAGGAAGACATGCACAGCATAACCGTGAGACCCAATAGCAAGCAACGGTGAAATATTACTCCTTAGAAAGGGCTCATCTTCATTGACATCAACACTGCAAATCAGAGTTGGGAAATGAAATTACATATTCAGCACAAAACATTAACCGAATAATAATATAACAGAAATGTTGTGTACAGACATGTTTCAAGCCACCATCAAATGCATATAAAATCATACCTTGAAAATGAACTGTAAAGAGTCATATTTTAAAGTATTTATTATTTTCCATGCACAAGACATGTTTGTCTTAGAAATAGCACAAATAATGAGTTTCAACGTGCCAACAATATCCCTCAGAATATAAATTAAAATCATCTCTATTAGTATTCATGGATAACAGGATAAGTGTTTTAGAAAATTTACTGTAAGATTCAGCTTTATTCAGGAGGATAAAACTAATCAATTATCACATATATAGCTGTATTAACAAGTAAAAAATGATTATGAAGGATTTAAGCCTAAAAGAAAGCTATGAAAATATCACCATAGATGGCCATTATAAAATAGTAAAGAAATAAAGATAAATTTTTCTTCAGTGGAAAGATGTGTTTGTACGAGCATATAGGGATCTCAAGGAATGTCACCAAAGCTTTGAATAAACAGAATTCCATCTGTGTCAGGTGAGCAACTGCTAAGATGAAGGCCCTGTAAGTTGATAAAGGTGTTGAATAGGAGTAATAAATTTATTGATGTAGAAATCAGCATGTTCAAATGGTTAATCCATGATCATAGATTAAGAGAGTGCAGATTGGCGTCTATGGAGATTTTAGCAGTCTAAATGCAGCGGCAATCAAAGGCCTGGTTTCTGTATCTTTCTATCATGTTTTTCCAGCGAGTTTTATCTTCTGTCATGTTTTTCCACGGTGGAAAAGTGGGCATGACACTTTTACTTGCTTCATGTTGCAGGTAGTTGCAAGACATGACTTCTATTCATTTCTGGATGATTTTCATAGCTTGAGCAAAATAATTCTAGCAGATGAAGATAAATCAAAGATTGCCTCTAGGAGAGAAAACAAAATTTACACAACCACATGTTATCACTCCACAATACATTGGCAACATTTATATGGATCATGGGAACCTGATGCATAAACCATTGGACTTGAACAAATCAAAAGAGACTAAGATTAATGCATGGTAGTCTCTAGATGACCAAAGTAATCCAACCACAGCATAAATACTGGCACAACAAGCATCTCAGAAAAATGAACTTGAACAAATCAAAAGAGACTAAGATTAATGCATGCTAGGCGACCAAAGTATCCAACCACAGCAGAAATACTTGCACAAACAAGCATGTCCGAAAAATGAACTTAATGTCAGGCACTAGTGTTGAAGTTTTATGGTCGATGAAAAACCAAAACAGTAGTTCAAGAGATGAAAATTCATGAGGTTCCCCACAATTGTGCAATAAAAATAGAGAATATTAATGGTATATCAATGCAAGAACGTGATTAGTGCCTCAAAATTGAAGCCTCATCAGCCATGGAGTTCAGCCATATTAGTGAATTTTATGGATGTCAATTTGTGTCACATCAAATGTCACTCCTTTGATGTCATCAATCACAGATGAGTAGAAAATCAAAGTAACAATTTATATAGGAACCACAACTTGGGTAATCATCTTGGAGTCCTATCCCCAAAAACACACCTTTTGGAGGCCCTACATCCCCAGACATCTAAAATATCCATGGGTTTTTTTGAATTTACAGAAAGAGGGAAGAAAAAAAAAATTTTAAAAATGAAAAAATGCATATTACTGAAAAAGGGAAAAAGTTTAGTTTTCTGTTGCTTCTATACTTAAATCAGTGAAATGATGAACATTGAATCACAAATTTGATGCATAATATGAATGTTTGCACTTGAATTTTGATGTCATGTACAACTAAATTTTAAAAAAATTGGAAGTCCAGTGTTCAGGGCTAAAAAATTGCAGCTGAGACCGTTTAGTTCAAAGCTGGAATCATCCAATTTCAAGCTGAGAAATAAAAATTACCAAAACCGAGAGCAAAACATTCAGAGCTAGAAAGAATTTCATCTTAGAATAGATGAACATCAGAAATAGTTTGAGAAACAAATTTCCAGATGGTTATTCTCCAGAGTCTGAGTGGAGGGAAACTACAGAAAGCAGAAAACAAACACATGGATTATGAAACATTTGCATAAGAAGAAAAATACACCAAAGCAGCTGGAGATGTAGTTTTTTGTTCACAAATAGACTGATAGGCGAACATCTTCTGTAAATGTTTTCTTGTACAAAAAAAGGTGAGAATTTTGAATTCCTGTTAAACATAATCTATGGTTACTTTCTCATTAACAAAAAGTTAAAAGCTTTTTGAGCCCGAACTGAACATTATTATTTTTATTCAAAAGAAATGTGTTTAGTGAACAGTGCTTGTGCATTAAATAGTACATCATGAATCCTTGGTTGAATCTCATGCTGAAAGGAATGCCCTTAAAAATTAAAATATATCAGTCAATGATTTCAGCTTTAATTCATTTCAAATATTCAGAATGCCTGAATGAAAGAGACAGGCACGCACCTAATCATGTACCAAAGATAGTCTGTTGTGTCCCTAGTTGTACTAATGTGCTCCAAAAGACCTTTCATCTGAAATTGAGTATCTTCAAACCCTCCAATGTTCTCTTTAAATATTTTCCAACCAATCCCTTCCATGTATTTCTCACTTAACAACAATTTAGACGCTTCAACCTTCATCTGGGTATTTGATTTAAAAGCATACAGCTGGGCGTTCACCTGTTACAATCACCAGAGATAAATAATGACTTTTCATTGTTATTTACATGTCACAATTATTACGAAAAATGGACTATTAGTGTTTTCTCTAATTCCAGATATCACTAACAAACTAATTCCAGATAAATTATAAATTTTCACAAATATAAGCCTCAAGAAGCTAGATGCATAGAATTGTCTACTTGAACAATTATTGAATGCCAAACAAACCGATAAACTTTCATCCAAAGAAAAACAAGTTAAATTCAGAAACTTACTTTTGCAGTATTGAATGCCACGTTTTGGCAATCAGGAAGTATGCTAACTGACCATGCAGGAAGATCATAGGTCAAATTCTGGAAGTTCACCTTCACATCAGCTTTAGAATCCCTGTTGGAAAGAAATGCTGCACATAGTCCTCCTTCTCCACTGTAAACATATGCCTGCAATGTCACAAGCATTTCTTATACAAGCATATTCAAACTTTTAGTATCATGACAAGCATAATGCATCCATCCATCCAATTATCTTCAAATATTATTTTTCCCATTATACATGTCTTTGATGAATTGTTGTATATCTTTGGAAGCACCAATATAAGCATCTCCAAGTACAAGTACCTCTTGTGAAGGACCCAAAGAGAAAGTTTCTGGTCTTCCATATAGTACAGCATCACTACAGAGCTTAATTGCTATATTCAAATTTCTAAGGTGAGTCCATTTAGGTTCTCTTGGGATGCCTGAGAACATGAACAAGAACATGTGGATAAACTGATGTATGATTTAAAATAAGTGACAATTAGAAGAGGAAGATGAATTGTTACTGACCATACTCATCTATAGGTGCATCATAATCATAGCTTGTTGTGATAAATGGCCCTCCTGATCTTCCAAAGTTTGTCCCTCCATGATACTAGAATTCCAACATGCAAGATAATCATATTAAAGGGCAGTATACAACATATGCAAATGCGTTGTCTGTATTGTTATATAAGTTAATACTTTTGCCCGGCTTTTTACAATAAATACATGGTTAAGAATTACATACTACCCAGGTGTATGCATACAGATTCATACCATATAATAGTTTACAAATGTGCCATTTTTGGCAAAGAACCTTGCAATGGCATATGCAATGTCTTCTACTGGTCTGTGAGGTGATGAGCCTCCAAACACCTGAAACCTATTTTAAAAAAAGCATACTCTTGTTGGTGAGTAATGTGAAAAATATTTTATCTATCAACTAGCATTGTATGATGTACTCAAATGCACAAGAACATTTAAACTTTGAGTCTTTAGAAACTTATAGAAATTAACATAGATGGATTTTTCAATAAAATTAAAATACAATAGTGGACAGTAATTGTATGCAATACATAATGAACAATAACATTACAAGAAGCTAGAAATAGAACGAGGAAGAAAATTGTCCGTACAGAAGTCGTCAGATGAGGAGTGCAAGGAAAATCTTGAAGTAACTGACATATTTCACGGCATTGAGAACCTATCCATCTCAGGAGGACCCTTGGACGGAGGGAGTACGAACCAAGGCCTAGAAGTACCTGAGGTGTTGGGGACCCTGGAAGTGGACGTGTGGAGGACGCACATGTGGCTGAGAGTGCAAGGAAAGCACCAAAACGTAGCAGTCGGAACAGTCCACCCAGGTCTGACACAAGGGGGAAATCAGGTGAGAAAGATGGTGACTCCTTTGACAAGTTCGAATGTGGATCGGCAGAAATTGCCAAAGTTCACGGGGAACGGGTCGGAAGATCCTACAAGGCATTGGAAGACTTGTGAAACTATCTAGGTAGCAAACGGTCAAGAAGACAAAGACTATTGGCTGAAAGCGTTTCCAGCAATGCTACAAGGTACAGCCATCGACTGGTTCACAAAACTAGATGCTTCATCCATAGCTTCTTGGGACGCGCTCAAGAGGGCATTCAAGATTGAGTTTAAATTACTGCAAGATGATGATGAGATTGTTGCTGAAATTTATAATACTAGACAAAGGAAGAACAAGACTGTATGGGCTTACAATCGTAGGCTTAAGAAATTGCTGGGCAAAATAGAGAATCAGCCAGCCGACGGGTTGAAGAAGAGGTGGTTCATCAAGGGGTTGACTCCCTCCTTGCGTAAGAAGATGAAAGTGATGCCTCCATCCTCATACGTCGATGCCTACAATCGGGTGATGGACATCGAGAGTGAAAACAAGACATCCTCTCGAGGGAAGAGGAAGACGAATGATGATGATAGCACTGAGGGTAGTAGTGATGACGAATCAACAACAGTCCAGGCTCTACGGTGAGAAATGATGAGAATGATGAAAGAACTAAAAGCTGAGAAAGGGAGCAGCAAAGCAAGCAATGAACTATGGTGTACGGAATACAAAAGTGAAGGGCACACGAAAGGTAATTGTCCTAAAACAATGTTTTGTGAGATTTGCCAAGTGATGGGTCATTTGATAAAGGAGTATCCATATAATTTGAAGACTAGAAGCGCACAAGTACTACTCTTCACACAAGAAGAGTTCACTCCATTGAAAACCCAAAATGTATCGCCAGGGGATCATGGAAATCAACAGCAGAATCAAATACAGTACGACTCCAGAGGACGCCCTATCATACAGTGTCGAACATGTGACGAGTGGGGTCACTTCACACGGGACTGCCAAAGCTAGCAAAACAACACAAGTTTTTTGTACAAGTGGTGTGGTCTAGGGAACCATGAGGATTCTATATGCCCAAAACTGAAGGGAGTAAATGTGTTAGATGTGAAGGAGTCGTACAAGGAAGTATTGGCAATCACCAGACTCCAAACTAAGAAGGTAGTATATCTCGAACCTATACGGAGAAGGAAAGACTTCAAGGAGCCAAGGCAGACATTGAATAAGCAATGGTGGAGGAGAGGAGAGCCTCAAATGATGCCGCCAGTACTCCACTACAGTCGGAGTCGGAGAAAACTATCATCGAACAATTATTCCAAGCCACCGTACCAATACGAGTATCCGACCTCCTACAAACTATGCCACAACTAAAGATGGCCATTACCAACGTAGTTGGTAACAACACAATTGGCCACGAGCATGATAAACCAATGGAGAAGCCAATCGAGAGTCTAGCCACTGATTCAATGCTGCTAACGGTAGGTGTTGGGAGGAACCTGGTCATCGTCGACATGGAGATAATGGGCCAAAAGTTGATAAATACCATCGTTGATGGAGGCTCAGGAATCAATGTGTTGTCAAAGGAAACTTGGAAGTGCCTGAGGAAGCCAACACTTCGATTGCCAACCTTCCACTTGGTAGGTGTCGACCAAGATGGCATTAAGCCATTGGGGACATTAATGGCACAAAAGGTAACTATTGGTACACAACATTTCTTTCTAGACTTTGTTGTCATCCAACTAGAAAAGAAGGCATACAACGCCCTCCTCGGAAGGGGTTGGTTGATCATGTAGAAAGCAAACCATAATTGGAAGAAAAACACACTCTCCATCGAGAGTGAGGGGAGGAAGTACGTCATTGACCTACGGAGCCAAGCGGTGAGCCATGAGTTGGCATTAGACTCTGAGTCAGAGGGTGGAGAGTTCCAGATGGAGGAAGGAGCGACAACGGAACCTAATGATGGAGTGTTGGAACTTGGAAGGTGTTCAGAGGATGAGACAAGCTCTCTCAACAGACTATGCCATTGCCAAAGAGAGGACACTGAAGTATTTGCGCCAACATGTAATTTTCTGGAAGCTAGAACTTTATGTGAAGATAAACTGATGAAAGCATGTAAAATCATGGAGGATACATTTGGTAGTACGGAAATGGAAGATGGAAGGCAAAAAATCATGAAGACTACACAAAGGCCATTGGTTGATTCATACTCTCGGTAAATTTATAAAACCATAACAATACACATTTTATGCTGACTACAGTACTTATCTAGGGACTTTTCAATATTTATTAAGAGGATCTTGCTGAAAGCAATTCAGAAAACATTGTAGGTGAAAAGGTTCCATAGTATAAATTATCTGCTCTGCCATAGAAACTTTCAATTTTTTTTGAAATTTTGATAAGTGCTATTGAAATGTTTAGGATATAATTAACAAGAACCTCTAAATCATATGCAGTTACCACTTGGTAATAGAACATCTGAAAATATCTAAAAAAGGTCCAACAAACATTCGATATCCCTCCTTTTCATTGTTCACTCAATCACACCTAAAAACTGGGACTTTTGTAGGAGATTCAATTCATTCTTGCAGACCATACTAACCAGCTCTCATAGGATCACATGCATAGTGAAAATAGGAGAAGCCCCTTTCATGGAAGCCCACCCCTAATCTCAATAAGATCTTACTGAGATTCACATACAATTTCAGTGAACAGATTTATACCAGTGAATAGGTTTTCAGGTCGTTACGTTGTGCTACATGTGTGCCTGATGTACCTGGTGTGCATGATCTCAAGTGTTATATTAGAGCAATATTACTTAGATTTTATGATTAGTTAATTAAGACTCTATATATGTTATAAATAAGGGCACTAGAAATTGTTCAGATTTATGTTGTTCCAACATTAGGTAATAGTCACAAGATATTGTTGCCCTCAAAGTGTTCATGATGTGGACTATCATGGAGCAACTATGTTCTCTAGTATTAAATTTGCCTCGTTCGCTGAGTTGATATGTTGCAATTTCAACTGTTAACAAGTCTAGAGGTAAAACGAGTAATACTGGCATGCTCCTAGAACTTTTTCAGCCTACTCCTGAGGTAGGCTCTTGTTATTGAATCTGTCATTGAGATACTTTTGGTTCTGCTATGCTCTATTTAGAAAGCTAATTGGAAAGATAATTCCCCACCAACTTGCATTATTCTGTGCATTATCCCTGTCTTTTTTTTTTCTTCCGTCTTTCTGTGTCAATATCTGCCAAAAATTCTAATAATAAATTGTGATAGTTTTAATCATCATTATCCTTCGTCAGTACTACATATATACCTGTAACCAAAGGTTCATCGGACTTGAAAGTTAAAGAGGCTCTAGGAAAATACTTGGCTTCCTTTTAGGATTGTCCAGACAGCCACCCTCAGCTGCGGACATTCTTCTCTGAGCATTCTCGGATCTTGACTTGAAATTTTTGTGACAAGAAACAACAATGGTAGACTCCTAGAGAAGGCATATAGCAGCGTTGGTCCACTTTCATGTTCTCCTACTCTGATAGTCATCAATTTTATGCTTAATTAACGTGTCCTTCCCTTACAAAACTACGCTGACACTATATGTTATGGTTAATGGTTTAAACGCCTATCCCAATTCTTTTGTTTACATTGTCTAACTTAATTTTCATGAATTATATTTTACAACCGATTGCACTTTCTCGTTCCCATTGATCTACTTACGTATTTAAGCATATTGACTTTGCTTCTTTCTTAAGTCAAAATTTTTAAAAAGGAATGCATACCATTTTCAAACGGCAGACCCGTTCTAGCCAGCACGACAGGTATGGCATAATGGAAATTTCTTGTGGATGTCTCGGAACCGTGTAGGTTATGACTAACAGAGGTCAAGAACAAATTGACCTTAGCAATCTGCCTTAACATTGATGGTACATTCATCCCGTACTGATAATAATCGTAAAACATGGAAGGTCCGCAAGGCACTATAATCTTTGAAAACCTTAAAGCAGAGTTCAATCGTTCATATAGTGACATAATCCTCCTTTCCAGTATTAACTTAGTTGATTCATAGCTCGGAAAGCATCCTCCCTCCGTAGTAACGTCGCTACACGCAATTGCTCAAACTTCTCCAGTTTCTCACAACAAATTGCCCAGCTTTCATTTTTTTTCTCACTTCAAAAACATCACCTTAAGTCTATCCCTTTCAGACCACAACTTACCACTGGAACCTCTCTCAGCATCCCCTCTGCACAACTCCACTGTTTGAGACATTTCAGTTTGAATGTGATTAGGGTTTTAATTGCTAGGGTTTTCAAACTATGTTTCTCAAAGAATACAGATAATTTCAGCATGCTGAGTGCTCACGCTCCAAGATTGGCTCTTATACGCAATGTGCTTATTTTTTATATTGTATTCTACCGTTTTCGAGCCGTTTTGTCTTTGTTTTTTTTAATCGTATTTCAACCCAAATGGAAAAATACGGTTATGGGTGCTTTTGTTTGCTTTTTATTGTTTTTTTTCTTTAATTCAAAGAAAATTTATTTATTTTGTCGACAGCTTGCCATCTTTTTGGGTTTTATATAAGAATTCACAAAAGACTATATTTAGATTCTTGAGTTCTTCAAATTTTCATGGTAAATGATTTTGTTGGGAGAATGGTATTACTCTCTTTCAATTCTGTTTAGATTTGATATTTTTAGAATTTGAAATAGTCTAAATTTTGTTTTTTATTTTTTTTTTTGTATGCAATTGATATTCATTTTTAACTTTACACTATCTAGTTAATATTATGATTTGATTTAATGTGCTTATATAAGTTTTGGTGCAAATGAACAAAGTTGTCCTTAAAGTTACTTTCTTGCAAGTGTTTTTATATTATTGAGGCAATGTCCCTTAAACTATTGTTAGATTGTTGTCTCTTTATGTCTCCCACTAGAGTCACTGCCCTCTATGTGGGTGAAAACATGGATGTAACCAACCTATCATAAGAAATCATGGTTATCAACTACCTTCCAAATGAATCAAGGATTCTATTCCTCACCACTCCCCTCTACATGGGCATAGATATGCACGTAAACAACCAACCAAAAGAGATCATGGCTCACAGCAACATGACACTTAGTTGTCTTTCAAATGAGCTAAGGAATATGGACTCCACTAATAGCCTCAACCTTTTATGGGCCTATCATTAGCATCTTCACATGGGTATGGTGCTCCTAGTTGGCCAAATCATAGCAAGTTTTCTTCCTTTTAGCTAGAAATTTCTTAGTTTCATGTCCACCAACGTGTTAATGAAGGTCAAGATGAGGAAAGTGTTCTCACTAATTAGGAACTAATTGCTAATAGTTTCATCCCCGTTGATGTATAGGGTGAACCAAATAATTGTGATCTCTCCAATAGTGAGCTTTCACCATCTTATGACTTTAATAGTTCTTCTTGTTTGGAATTGACCCTATCAGACTTTGCTTTGTTGTTTAACCTTGGCCCTACATAGACTTTGAAGGTGTGTCTTATATTGCCTACCCCTTTTTTATGAATTTATTCACATATAAAAATATAATTAAATCATATTTAATTATATTGAACTATAACTATATGAATGGGGGGTTCGAGGGTAGTGCCTCCAAAAGGCATATTTTATGTATAATTTATCATTGTAACTCTTGATTTTTTATCATTAGGTCATAAATCTAAGTATGGAGATTTTGTGCTTTGCTTTCCCTAGAAGGCAACCCTATTTTATATGGGTATTGTATTACAACTATAAATTGTGATGTATTCTAAGGGATTGATAGTTGTTGAGTTGCTTCTAGCTCTATTGGTGATACTCCTATGAGAAGCTTACTCAACAAATATATTATAAATTATTTTTTATTTCTAAATAATATATCAAGTAGCTTTTGGAGTGTAGGATTTTTTCTCGAAAGTGTTCTCCTCATGTAAATCACTATGTTGTAGTATGCATATTATTTATCTTCATTTATTTTAAGTTTTTGTAACTATTGTAAAGATATGCAAAGTTTTGCATAACCCTTCTCTTATTAAAGTTGGTGTAGAAAGTTGTTCTACTACCTTAAATTTATTGTCTACAACTAATAATTTCTCATGTTTGTGCCCAACAACATGTAGATGAAGGTCAAGAGGAGGGTGCTCTCATTGGTTGGAATTGTTATGTCTCGAATTGTATAGCTCTTTCTACCTAAAGACTTTATTATTTCTTGGTGTTTAAGATTGGATCTATTAGACTTTGTTTTTTTTGTTTCATTTTGTTGTTTGAGCTTGGTTCCACATAGAATATGTTGATAAGCCTAAGGGTAACAAGTGGGAGAATCCTA